>PVIC010000855.1:6640-106150 GCA_004025085.1 Thryonomys swinderianus | reverse complement strand
TTTTTTTTTTGAGACAGGGTCTCACTTTGTAGTTCAGGCTGGCTCTGAGCTCACTATGTAGCCCAGGCAAGCTTCGAACTCAGCAGTCCTCCTGTCTCTGCCTCCCGAGTGCTGGGATTACAGGCATGAGCCACCACCCCTGGCTCAAACTATTTTTATAAAAAAATTTATAATATAATTATGTGATTTTTATGGAGACACAAAGGTTTAGTAGTTTCTAGACTTCTTAAGGAAAAATGTGAGTCTTTATTAAGAATTATTACAATGATATAAAAATTTTTAAATTTTTAAACTTTTTAAGCATGGCAAGGGCACATTTATAGATAATTCTTTGCAGTAGAAGAGAGTCTAGATATTAAATACTTTTATGGACACTTGACTGCAGTAGGGAAATGAAATATCTTTGACATAAGTGATACTTGGAAAATTTTTTATCTCAAGGGAAAAATAGTAATTGGGCATCTGGCTCACACCCTTTATAAAAATCCACTTCAGGTAGGTCACACATATAAATGCAAACACCAGAACTATAACTTTTACTTCAGATAATATAACACTCCATGATTTGAGGTTTAAGGAGGCTCCCAGAAACAGTACATCAAAGAGCATTAACTAGGAAACAATGTTTTTTAGCTGAATTAGATCTGTTTACTGACTTCTTGCTCATTAAGAGAATAAAAATGCAAGGGTAACAAACAGATTTGCAACTCATGAGTATTGGATGATAAGAATACACTTTACATAAAAATTATAACATTTTATACATACTTTTCATCATTGTTTCCAATTAATATCTCCTCCCAATATTTTATATTTAAATTTGAACTCAACAGTTTTCTTTTCCCCTCCGTGACTCTTGCTATGTTTTCTGACAAATCTCTCACCTCTCCTTTTTGTGGTTTATTTTTTCAGAATTCTTCGGTGTTCCTGATTGTATTTCTCATACACTCACCCACAGCAGTCTGTGCAATTAATTAAAAACACATTTGCTTTAATCTTTATGACATCAGTATTTGTATTCATTTTTACTTTAAAATTACTTGCAGAAATTTATTGATTTCAAAACACTAAAGGAGCTGCCAAAATTAATTTTGACTGTCAACTTGACTGAGTGGAGAGATGTATAGCATAACTCTAGGTGTGTCTGGGTGGAGCAGGGACTCTGAGAACTGTACCTGGTCCCTGGATCCTCACTTTTGGGTTCTTTTCGTTTTATTTTCCCAAGTGCCAGGAGTTGGGCAGCACTCCTCTCCTGTGCCATTCCATCACCATGTTTCCACTTTGGAGACAGCCGACCATGGATCTAAACCTCTGAAACTATGAGGGAAATAAAAATGTGAGTGAAACTGTGAGTGAAAATAACCCTCAGCTTTTTTAAGTTGTGGGTATCAGGCATTTTGTTCTAGCAACAAGAGGCTGACCAATCCCATAGCTAATATAAGCAATTATGATAATCTAAATTTTTAAACTTACATTAATTTCCTTGAGTATAGTGAAAACATTCTAATATGTATTTTGTTTTTAAACTCATTTTACAAAATATGAGAATCTAAATTAACATTAAAGTCCCATAGCTAATAAATATCAGAGAAAATATTTGAACTCAGGAAGCCAAGCTCCTGAGATCACACCCTTTCCTCTTCTACAATACTCCTTAGAAACACTAGGAATTCAAGAGGAAGTAAAACGACCAGAAAAAGTCATTTTCTTCCAGATCTCTTCAGAAGCAGCCTCTGTTTCTGAATTCTAATTGTGTCCTTTGTCTTAGATTGTAATGCTGTGACACAATATTCCAGATGAGGTGGCTTAAACAGCAAACCAGCAGTTTGTTTTAAGTTTACAGATTTGAGTCCCATAAACAAAATGTTATTAAAATTGTTTCTATGTAACATGAACATTTCTCCAGTTCCAAAGAGTTTTAACTCACTCTTCTTTCTTTTTATAGAAACAGTTGTATATTTAACAGTATATTCTTCTCCTATGATGACTATTCAAGTTTCTTCTAGGTTTTAATTACATGAAATAATACCCAAAGTATATATAATCTAGAGTATATATAACATAAGACAAATGGGACTTTTATTCTAAGGATGTTTGATCAATTAATTTGAATACACCGAGTTCACAAATTAAGATATATTGGAAGACTTTGCTGAGAATAACATACAACTATAAAAAGTGAATTATACACAGCTCAGTCAGTTAAAGCAGACTAAATCTTGGCCATATGTTACATGAAATATACTGCAAAATATAAATGAAATTGGAATATTATATTTATTTATAATTATTCATTAATACATGACATTACCCATTTTTGTGTGCATAGACCATATTGTGATCTCCTAGGTGAGAAGACTTGATTAAATACTTTTCTATTTATTAAATGTTCGCTAAATGTATGACATTACCACAGTCCAGATACCTTCATACAGCTTCTGTGTTGAAAAATACACTTATTTTTCCTGACATCAGATTTTAGCAGACAACTTCATTAAACCAAATATGAAGAAAGAGGGATATTGGAGTGGTTCTTTTTTTTGGTGGTACCAGGGATTGAACTTGGGCCTTTGTGCATCCAAGGTGGGCGCGTTACCACTTGAGCTACATCCCCAGCCCTGGAGTGGTTCTTATACCTCCAACAAACTGAGATTCTGATGAAGACTGTGGTAATGCTTCCTTCCCGGCCAAGACAGTTTATCAGGTCCTCCAAGGTACCAAGGAAAATAAGTCCAGTATAAACAAATAAATAAACCAGCCAAAATAGCAAAGATGCATGATTTTCAGGCACAGGACATACTTAAATGTAACTGAAATCAACAATAAATAAACAATTAAAAATCCACCAAAACAATCACAAGAATAAAAGCAAATGCAAAATTAAAATAATAGACATTATTATTTAAGACTATTTCCTCTGCTAAAAGTACCAAATTATAGCTGTAACTTCTGACTTGTATTAAATTCCAGTCCTTGAAGTTTTACTCTGTCAGAGTGTTAACAAAAGCACCTCAGTTAGAAGGGAAGACTTTCTCTATTTGCAGGTGATGTGATCTTATATGTAGAAAATTCTATGGAACCCAGTAAAACCACTACAACTAATAAATAAGTTCTTTTGGATTGTAATGTCATGATGATTTATTCATGAACAATTCAAAAATTAAATTGAGAAAATATTTACTTTTATAAGAACATCAAAAAACCTAAATATTCATTTTTAACAAAAATAGCAAGATTTGCTGGGCGTGGTGGCTCACTCCTGTCATCCCAGCACTCGGGAGGCAGAGACAGGAGGATTGCTGAGTTCGAGGCTTGCCTGGGCACCATAGTGAGCTCAGGGCCAGCCTGAACTACAAAGCGAGACCCTGTCTCAAAAAAAAAAAAGAATAGCAAGATTTTTCTACAGTCATCTATAAAATGAAATGCAGTTGAAATAAACTCAAAAAATATAAATAAATGGACTGACATTTCATGTTCATGACTTGGATGATTCAGTATTGTTGAAATGGCAGTATTCCCAATCTGATCTGCAGATTTAGTGCAAATTCTGATAAAATTCGAGCTTATGTCATTACAAAAACTGACAAGCACAGCCTAAAATTAAATAGAATAGATGAAACAATTTTTCAAAGAACAAAGTGGGAAGGCTTAAACTTTCTTGTTTTCAAAACGGGCTACAAATGTACAGTAATCAAGACAATATGGTACTAGAATTTAAAAAATGATCGCGATTGATGTAATAGCTGACAATCTTGAGTAATCCCATTAATTTCCAATCAGTTCAGTTTTCATAAAAGTGTGATGACAATTTAAGAAAAACTTTTTAGAAAATGGGTAGAAGATCTGGATATCCACATGCAAAATAGTTCAATTAGATGCTTTTCAAATTATGCACAAAAATGAACTAAAATTGTACCATAAACCTAACTCCAGAAGCTAGAATTATGAACTCTTAGAGAGAACCTAAAAGTAAATCTGAACTTTGAGCTTGACTCTCATTTATTATTCACTTCCAAAAGCACAAGCAATATGACAATTTGTATTACAGAAAAATTCACACCTTTAGCACTAAAATGCTATTAAAATGTAAAAAGGAAATAGTGTAGAAGAGCATATTTGGAAACGAAGTATCTGATAAGAGACTTTATCCAAAATAAAGCTTGGACCTAATTTTTTAAAATTTTTAACTTTATTGGTACACTGTATATACACATCATGATCACACTCAATATTGGGAATTTGTACCACTATCTGATACGATTTAATTCTCATTTTTTCCTGATCCCCTACCCACCCCACAATCCCCACCCCCTAAATACATAAGCTTTGTTCCCCCCTTTTTTATTATCATCACATTTTTCTTTAGCCCTCATTACTCAGTCTTCCACATTTCCCTTTGAATATTTTCTATTTCACAATATCCATGATACATTCTAGAACTTATCAACATCTTCAGTTTCTCATACCAGAGAACAGATATGATATTTTATTTCACTTATGAGTGTCACAAAACTAATATCAAAGTGGATTAGAGACTTAAATGGACCTAATTTTTTAAAGACATATAACCTAAATAACAAATAGTAAAAGCACCCAAGTAGGCCTTTCTTTAAGGAAAATACACAGATCACCAACAAGCATACCAAAAAATATTTGGCATTAGTAAGGAAATGAAAATCAGCATTAAGATACACACCAGAATAATAATAAGAAAAAAGGCAATCATAAATGTTGAAAAGGATGTAGGGAAACTAGAACCCTTGTACATACACTTTACTGACATGGGTGGAAAATGATTTAGCTGATGGAAGTTCTTTAAAAGCTCAAAGGTAGAGTGACTGTCTGACCCCAAACTTTTTTCCCAAGCTACGCCCTCATGACATAACAATATTGAAACAACCACTGACAAGCGAATAAACAAAGATGTATCCATTGTTGGAATTTTATTTAATCATAGAAAGGGATGAAATATTGATACACAAATGTGGCAACTTGGGCCTTGAAACTCTTGTACTGATTGAAAGAAGTCAGACCCTCCAAACACAAATGATGCACTTCCATTTCTAGAACTGCCCGGAATAGGCAAACCCTTATATACATAACACTTACTTGTGGTTGGAGAGGCTGGGAGAAGAGTTTATTGGAAGGAATAGAGAGTTATTACAAAAGGAGGTGTGTGTGTGTGTGTGTGTGTGTGTGTGTGTGTGTGTGTGGTAGAAAAAGTGTTCAAAAGTTACAATGGAGAGTGGTGGTCCCACAGCCCTGTGAATAGGTGAAGAAACCTGGAATTAGACATTGAAATAGATAAATTGTGGAGTATATAAATTCAATATCAATACATTTTTTAACAGTGGTATAAAATATCTCAAGTCACAGGTTTTTAAAGGGTTTGAGTGAAGCCCCATCTGTTCTGCTTTGAGGAGGACTTCCTGAAGGGAGTAACAGTCCCATACCTTTGGGAGCACAATGGAGACAGGAAATGATGATTGTCTACTTTCATGAAACATGCAAGACTTATGAGTCATGTAGGTTGAGTATTCTAAAAACCGTGTCTATGAACTTTTAGTATTTATTTATGTTTTTGAGATAGCGTCTTACTAAATAACCCAGCCTGGCCTCCAACTTCTGTTCTTCCTCCCTCAGCTCCCCCTGCCCAAGCGGTGGAATTGCAGACATGTGCTCCCATACCTGATGCATTTATAAATAAATTTTTAATCGACAAAAACTTTATTGTTTATCACTGCATGATTTGAATTGGACTAATTAACACATGTATTACTTAAAAAACTTACCTTTAGTGAACACTTACTATCGACTCACAGCAATTTTCAAGAATACAACCCATTGTTATTAAATGTGGTCACTGTGATATATGACATTTTTTTTAACTTCTTTCTCCCATCTAAGAGAAACTGTGCATTTAAATCAGCATCTCCTCAAAAGCTCTTCCATCCTACTCCCTGGTAGCCATTATTTTTGTAATTGAATTCTTTATTGGTACATTTTATATACAGCTCACAATCACACTTAACATTGGGGAATTTGTACCAGTATATGACGCAAGTTAATTCTCATTTTTACCCATATCCCTACCCACCCCCAACCCCTGTATACATGTCCTTTCTAAATCATTTTCATTCTTCCCCCTCATTACATTCCCCTATCACATTCCCTTTGAATATTTCCTATTTCAAAATCTATCATACATTCTAGAATTCATTTACATCTACAGGTTCTCATACCAGAGAAAAGATATAGTATTTACATATCTGTGATCTACTTATTTCATTTATTAGTGTGCCCTCAAGGTGTATCCATTTGCACATAAATGAATGAAACTTGTCATTCTTCATGGCGGAGCAATAGTCCACTTTATATATTAAAAAAAACCCACATCTTCTTTATCCAGTCTCCATTTGATGGACATCTGGGTTGTTTCCAAGATTGGGCTATCACAAACTGAGCTGCCATGAACATGGGTGTACATATGTCTTTGCAGTATGCTTCTTTTAATTCCTTTGAGTGTAGTCCTAGCAGGGTCAAATGGGACCTCTGATCCTAGTTTTCTGAGGAATCTCACTGATCTCCACAATGGTTGCACAAGTTTACAATCCCACCAGCAGTGGAGAAAGGTTCCTTTCTCTTCACATCCTCACCAGCATTTAGGTTGATTTTGCAATAGCAGCCATTCTTTGTGGAGTTAGATGAAATTTCAGTGTTTTTTTCATCTGCATTTCTCAAATGATCAGTGATGTTGAGCATGACATATGCTTCTTGGTTGCTTTTACTTCTGCCTCTGAGAAGTGTCTGTTCAGTTCAGATGCCCATTTTTGAATTGGCTCTTTAAACTTGGGGGGACTGATTTGTTTAAATTCTTTACATATTCTAGATAGTAGCCCTTTTCTCTCAAACACCTAGTAAAGATTTTTTCCCATGTTGTTGGTTGTCTTTTCACTTGGTGCCAGTGGTTTCTTTCGCTGTGTAGAAGCTTTTTTAAGAGGATGAGATCCCATTTATTGATTCTTTCTGCTAGCTCTCATGCTAGAGAGGTTTTGTTCATAAAGTCTCTGCCTAAGTCGCGTCTCCAAGAGGTTTACCTACCCTGTTTTGCAGCAGGTTTATTGTTTCTGTTTTAATGTTTAAGTCTCTTGTTCATTGTGATTTTAGTTTAGAACATGGGGAAAAGGATAGGTCTAGCTTTAGTTTTTGTCAGGGTAAGGCCCAGTTTTTCCAGCACCATTTGTTAAAGAGGCTGTCTTTCCTCCATTGAGGATGTTTGTTGCCTTTGTGAAAGATAAGTGGCTTAGTGTATCCAGAGTGGTTTCTGGGTCTTCTAATCAATTCCACTGGTCCTTGTCTCTATTACTTTCCCAGTACCATGCAGTTTTTTTTTCACAGTGGCTTTATTGTATAGTTTTAAATTGGGGATTGTAACATCCTCTGTCATGTCCTGGTTGCTTAGGATTGTTTTTGCTATTCTAGGTCTCTTGTGATTCCAGATGAAATTTTGGATTATTTTCTCTAGCTCTGTGAAGTTTGGTGTTAGGATTTCAATTGGAATTGCATTGAATCTGTATAGTAGTTTGGGAATATAGCCATTTTGATGATGTTTGTTCTCCTTACCCAGGAACAAAGGATGTCTTTCCATGATATCCTCTTTTATCTCCTTTTCAGAGTCCTGTACTTTTCAGAGTAGAGGTCTTTCACCTCTTTGTTAGATTGATTCCTAGATATTTCATTTTTCTGGGTGCTATCATGAAAGGGATTGACTCCCCAATTTCTCTTTCAGTGAGTCTGTTGTTTGTGTAGACAAAGGCTGTTGATTTTTGAGCATTGACTTTGTATCCAGCTACACTTAAATTTGGCAATTAAGTCTAGCAGTCTTTTGGTTGAGTTTTTAGGATCCTCCATATAGAGAATCATATCACTGGCAAATAATGACAGTTTAACTTCTTCCTTACCTATCTTTATTCCTTTTATTTCTTTGTCTTGCCTAATTGCTATGGCTAATGTTTCCAGGACTATATTGAACAAGAGTGGTGACAGTGGACATCCTTGTCTCATTCCTGATCCTAGTAGCCATTATTATAATTTATAAATTTAGCTTTTTAAAACTCCACGTATAAATTATATCATGTAATATTTTTTCTCTTTGCCTGACTTATTTTATTCAACACAACGTTCTTCCATCACTTCTGACTGACTTGGATTCTTCCCTGTATGTTGGTCTGCTACATCTCCCACTGTTACAGCATCCAAGGTGCTTATGTTTGAGATCTGTTGTTGGCATAAATTCTTCATCTTGCTAAAGAGAATGTCTCTTGCCTGCATACAATTAATTTTATACTTTTGATATTAAGCCTATAAATAGTAACTGCAAGTAGGTTTCATGCAAATAAAATAGAATCACTACTGCCAGGAAAGTAAAGTATTGAGGTTTCAGGGGAAAATTGAAATACAGACTATGAAACACACACACACACATGCATGCATGCCTGCACACACATGCATGCATGCATGCACGCACGCACGCATGCACACAGACACATGCGCGCATCTGCATGCACAAAAGCCCAAGACAAGAAAAAGGAAGAAAAGGGACTTTAGGTAGTTCAGTAGTGTGTCAGGTATAAGCAAGAAAGAAGCTCCGATATGCACTGATGGATGCCCAGCCCGAGATACCACCTCCTGCAAGGCTAGACTACTGTCTAGCATGGCGCATCTTGGCAGGGACAGCTGCGACCATCTGACTGACTTGGAATGTGACAGGGCAGAAGGGTTAGCAGTTCCAAACATTTGCTTCTCCCAAGGACTCTAGCTTGTCACTCTATAAAAATTTGGTGAGATGCCTATTTCTTGAAGTTGTTTCTCTCTCTCTTTTTTTTTTTTTTTTTTTTTTTTTTTTGCTCCCCTTCCTTTTTGCCAGCGTGCACTCCTTGGCAACCAGAACCTGTCTGATCACTTGAGAAAATGCTGCTTGAGGCCATGCAGTGCACTAAGCCCTAGTTCAGCTTGGAGCTTTACTCTGACCCAGACACATACAACCTGGGGATTTAAAGACCACAGGGGACAGTTATATGCAAAAATGGGATGGGACTGACTTTCTGCCATTGTGCTGAAGGAGATGAAGGTGCCAGCAATGAAGAGTACACCTCCTAGGTCTGGAATTATCCAGGCACAGCTGAACTCCATGAAAATTGGTACCACAGGGCAAAGTAATGGCCATATTTCAGCATTTCAGAGAGCCATTATGTATGACTTTGTGGATCACAAAGAACTTTTAGTTGTAGAAAGACCAAAATCCATCATCGAATATGGCTCACTATAAGAGCACTCTATTTCACTTAGAAGAGATTCAAAAATTTCAACTTTCACTTAATATGAAAAAAGTCTCTTTGCATCAAGAATTTATTCTGAAATAATCAGGTGGTTGTATATGTTTTACCCTCACTCATGCCATTTGACCAGCTGTAAAGAATTAAAAAACAAACCATGGAGATTTTATTTCATTCCAACCCTTGCCACTGAGCACTCTTCTCATAGGAAAAAAAAAAAAAAGCACAGGTAGCAAAACTTCATCTCCCCCAAATGCACTTCAATACATTTTAAGTGTAAAAACCTAATTTAAAATAATGTCAGCATCTTTGGGCTGTAGAATATAAGGCTCAGCATCTTTAAATTATCTAAGAGGTCCACAGAGGACCAGTTATGCTTATAATGTCAGATTTACTCAAAGAAAGGGAAGAGCAAAGCAAAGTGTTGAATAAGGGTTTCCTATACAGCTTCATTGAGTTATTCCTGCATTCTGTAATTGCAACAATAGTCCTAGAAAACTTTAAAATAAAACCACATACTCCTGTACATAAGGTTGTGAGATCTATTTTCTGTGTTATTTTTTAAAACCAATATTTGCTGTTTTCTTGCACTGCTAGTTCTCTTTTGGATTTCATTTTCCCACAATAAGATCTATCCAAAAAATATACTAAAAAAGATTGTGCTCCTGCCGCCTCTAAGACTTTTCTTCTTCCTTAATATAAGAGATAGGAATTTTCTAAATGCACATCATATGCTACTTCCTTACTTTCCTGCTTTCTGATAATCTGTAATAGAAAATAAAATTCTTTTTCTCTTAAGTCAAAGCACACTAGATAAATAGTTTGAAGAGCATGTTAATTGAAAAAGCTTCATTTGGAATGAACAATATAAGCCAATAAAATACATATTATATTACTCAAAGGCCTCTTTGCTCGTCTGAAATGATAAGAAAATACACTGAAAAATCTTCATATTAAATATTGTGTCCAAGATAGCCATAGGAGTGTGAGGCAGACATGATAATGTACTAGTTAGTCTTCTAAGGGCTCCGTGGTATTTTAGTGTTCACTCTAAGGACTTCCGTAGATGTCAGCACTTGCATCTTTTGAGAAATACAGTTGATTGGAATTGATCAGTGGCCACTTGCCCAGTGAGCCCATGTGAAGGCCACAGACCAGATTCGCTTAGCTGAGGAAGGCCACAGGGAACCTAAGTAAAAATGCAAAGTGAAAGCCTTTTATATATGTCTGATCATGATCTAAGTGTATAATTAGTACAGCATTGGAGAAAGAATAGCTCTCCCATCACAGGGAAACTCATCCGCACCTGTTTCTTATGCTTCTGAGTTTTCTAAATGGCTCTTCACGCAGTTTTGTCTTACTTTACTGACAGCTTGACTTGTCTGTGTTTGTTTCTGTTAATCAAAGCATCTAGTCCTGATCCTGGCTCCCTCCTTAGCAGCCCCTAGTCCACTGGTCTCATGAGCCAAGCTCCATTTTTCTCTCTTCACTTATTTGACTGAGATTTTTTCTGTTTTACTGTTTCCTAATTTTTATTTGTAATTTGTGTCCATTGAATTGAAAATTACCTATATTTATAGTGAAATAAAATTGTTAAAATAGTGTGAGTGTGTAAGAAAAACACAGAGAGAGAGAGAAGGAATTAGGAGATATTTTTATTTTTATTCTGTCCTATGTTTTGTTTTTTGGGCTTCTTTTGTGTGTGTGGTACTGGGGATCAAACTCACGACCATGTGCCTGTGAGGTCAGTAGCAGTGCCACTGAACTACATCCCTGGCCCAAGACGTTCTGTTAATTAAGTCTAGATTAAACTGACTCTCTTGAAATCAGAGCGAACAGGGAAGGGGACTAGTAGCGATGTCTGACAGGTGGGTGAAAAATGACTCTCGAGTAGACATAACTTTCTGGCAATGAATTTGAGAGTAAAATGTAGTTTACCATTTGTAATTTTATATTTGTACGTCTTATGTACTAATAAAGTTATGTGCAACACATTTAGCAGTTTCATATCAAAGGCCAAAATACCTTTCATCTCAGATGCCAAAACACTTCTTCATAGTTTTATTAGTACAACATTTACATAATAGAAAAAGTAATAAAATAACTCTATACTGACTGAGATAACAGTTCTGTCATATTTCTTTTTGGTGACCAAGTTTGGTGCAATAATAAAATGTATGTAATAATGTGTGTGTGGTACTGGGGATACATACATATACATTACACTACATGTACATTACATTACATATACATTACATACATGTACATTATAATAATGTACATACAGTAATAAAATGTATGTAATAAATAGGAATAGTTTATAATTTTCATAGGTAGGGTGGATAAACATGCATCATTTTTATTTGTAATCATTTTAAACTGTATATACTCTCCTATATAAAGAAAATACAGTAGGACCTTACTTCATGGAGTTAATTCTTTCCATGATTCTGCTCACAGAATTTGTTTCTATGATTCTGGTTGCAACCTAATGGCAAACATTATGAAATATGGTGATACAAGTATCACTGTGTCTGAGGCCATCTTCCTGGAGAGGAAGTCCACACTTTCGCTGGTAGATTATCTATAGAGAGATATGCGATCAGCATTTTATCACACATATACTCAAACATGTACAGTGTTGGTCATTACAGTCACTAAAATGTAACCTAGAAAGTGAAATAACTGTTGAGTGCATTCTAAAGAGACTATGATGTGACAATATACATTTATGTGATATTTTATAATTTTTTAAAGTTTTAGCACTTGTGACAACTTTTGAAATTATTTTAAAAGACAACTACATTAATCCATTTAAAATGTTTCCTAATTGCTAAAATGATATATTAACTCTTTAACGCTTTCTGCAATGCCTTCTAACCTTTGGGATGAAGTCTATACATATATTTTGTCAGATCTGTCCTTAAACATTTCACATTTTTGATACTGCTATAAATGGTGTTATTTGTATAATTTCAATTTCCAATTATTTGTTGGTAGTAGATAGTGATGTTATCTTTCTATATAACCTTTATCTTCTGAAAAATTTCTAGATCTGTTTCTTAGTTCTAAATACCGTTTGGAAGTTCTTTTGAAATTTTCTCAGAAAATCATGTTACTTCTAAAGAAATAGGTTTATTTCCCCAACAGTATGCTTTTTAGAAAACCTTTTTCTTGTTATTTTTACTATTGTTAAACAGAAATGGGATAAATTGTTTTAGTTTTTAAGTTTGGAAAATATTCTTTTTCTCATTTATATTAAGTATGATGCTTGCTTTGGGATTCTCATTCTTAATTCTTTAGCAAATTCACAATTTTTTCTTTTATTCTTAGTTTCCTAAGGTTTTTAAAGGGAGTTTTAGGCTTTAAAAATGTTTTTCTTGCACTATTAAACACAATAACAATATTTTGTAATGATAGATTGTTAATATCATGAATCACATTAATGTTCAAATGTTTAGCTACCTCTTCATTGCTTTGCCAAATCCTAATTGATTATCTTCTATAGATAAACCAATATTTCTAGATGTCTTCTACTGCTAGATATTCAAGTGCTGTTAATGTTATCAGTTGTATTTGTCATCAAAAACATGCTTTTCATCTGTACACATGTAAATCACACTTTGAAATGTCTTCAGTGTGCCTACTAAATTAAACATATAAAACAAAATTACAATACTCACCCCAAATTATACAGTAATGTGCCAGGAAAACTTCTTAGTAGACCTGGACAAAGTTACATTTGGCAGTGAAAGGAAAGATATAAATAAAAACTGAGATAATGATACTTGAGTTAAAAAAAATTAAAATATATAAAAAGATAAAAAATATTTATTTGAAATGGTTGAAAATTTATATTAGAAGTGACTATATTTTTTTTTTGTTTGTTTGAGACAGGGTCTCGCTTTTGTAGTTCAGGCTGGCCCTGAGCTCACTATGTAGCCCAGGCAAGCCTCAAACTCAGCAATCCTCCTGCCTCTGCCTCCCGAGTGCTGGGATGACAGGCGTGAGCCACCACGCCTGGTAAAGTTGACTACATTTTAGAAAAGAACACACTTAAGTGTTTCTGTTATTATCCAGGAATGAGGGATGAAGAATTGTAATGAATTAGATACATACAACTCCACAGAAGGAATGCAAGCTTGTACAAAAGTAACAAAAGAAGACGATCAAGGAATGAGTGAAAGTAAGGGGGTGTGGAAAGGAGATGAGAAAAAAAATCATTGTACAAATACTTCTTCTGGGTTTCTTTTTTCTATATCATTTCGTCGTATTTTTTGTGTATCATGGTATTTTTCTTTTAAATATTAATTTTTAATGAATCTCTGTATAATATTTACATTGTGTGTACAAATTTGCGCTCTCCCCCAGCTTGGTGTTCTGCTTTTCACATTTTAAAATGGCATCTTCATCCAGATTCCAAACTGTGAATAAAGATGACTCTGGAGAATTATTTGACGTAATTAAAAACTAGAAGCAACTTGAATAGTCACCACTGAAGGAGAGTACACTGTTAAATATATAATTCAATCATGTTAGGACACAGAGCTAAGTAACCATTCATGTTCATTCTGCAGATCGTATAATGCTAGCACGTGTTATTCGGTCAGGAAGCAATTAAAATTAGAAAAAAATACCTTGCTGAGTAAAAGGTCACAGTGTTGCAACTTTGGGTGCATATTAGGGTAGCACGTAGAATGTTTTGCAGGCAATTACTACATCAAGTGCTCTTAAAAAGCTTGATTGCCTCTATTTCCCTTCCCTCAAATATTTGCTTCCTAAATCCTGCTTCACAGGAAGAGCGAGATGAAGATCTAAGTTGAAAGTAAGGCCAGCTGGGGGCCTGGAAAGCCTACTTTTAAGAATATCACCTGTCTTCCCTATCAGCCCAGTGCTTTGTAAAGTCAGCAAGCACTTGGGTTCGATGCACTTCAGAAAACTGTCTCTTTCATATACAGCTTTCCTTTTCCAAAAAGAGCAAACTATATTTCTTGCAATTTCTAACAGAGAACACCAGAATGACTTCTGATTTTTACTTTATTACATTTATTCCCAATCTAACTTCTGGAGCTTGTCATATACCCTTGTCTTTTATGTAGAATGTACCTAAACAGCAGTTAGTGGACAGAGAAGATAAATAACCTAGAATAGTTTGAAGTTTTATACAGATAACAGATTCAAACCTAGGGTAAATCAGATGTTGCAGAGGCCAGTATGCTCATGAGAGACATTACAAAAGAACAGGTAAACCTGTGAAAGGAGCTAATGGGGAACAGGCACTTCACAGCGTATCTTTTTTTCTTTTCTTTTCTTTTTTCTTTTTTTTCCCCCCTAGGTTCTCTTATACATCAATAGTTTTTGATCAACATACGAAAGAATTTTATTTCCACTGTTCTTTCAGAAATATTTAGTCAATATTTGCCCTGTGATGGATTCCGTCCTAGAGTGAACCAGTACCTGTCTTCATGGAGTTTGAAGTTATGTATGACTCAAGAAATAGCAGAAATCATTTTTCAAATGCTCTCAATGAGCTGAAGTCATCCAGAGACTGTTAGACCACTTTTTCCCAATTAATCCAAGTTAATGATTCCAGGAGACAATAATGACTCTGATTTAGAAGGACGCAGTCCCTGGACACAAAGGTTTTTAATTATCAAGCCACAACTGTGCAGAAAATGCTTTTTTTTAATGAAGACAAATTGATTCCAATTGCAATTCAGACTGCTTCATTAGTAATTAAGAAGAGATATTAATTAGGATATATAGTTAATACTGGAACTTGATATTTTTCCATAAATGTGTGCTTGGTTCTAAGTACCATACGAAAACATAGATTGTAGTTTTCTTTTTTGTCTAATTAAAGGAATATTTAAAAATAAAATAAAAATGAAGATTTTTTTCTTTTAATCTGTATTTGTAATTTTACATCTTATTGTGGGAAGAATAATGGTTCCCCAAATTATCTGTGTTTTAATCTGAGAAATGTATAAACATGCTGTTTTACATATTTTGTTTTATGGTTCATTTTTGTTTTTTTGTTTTTGTTTTTGTCTTTTAGCTGTTTTGAGATGAAGTCTGGCTTTGTAATTCAGGCTGACCTTGAACTTACTATGCAGCCCAACTAAGCCTTGAACTCACAGCAGTTCTCCTGCCTCTGCCTCCCAAGTGTTGGGATTACAGACATGAGCCACCATGCCTGGCCCATGCTGTCTTACATGAGCAAAGGGACTTTGCACCTGTGTCTATGATTAGCGGCTTTGAGATGTGGAGATTAAGTTAAATTATTGTGTCTGGCTGAAACTGATCACAAGTCCTTAAAACTAAAGATTTTCTGACTTGAGTCAGAAAGAACACATAAAGATAGAAGAAAGTAAGAAAGATGTGACATTGCCGGCGACAAAGATGGAGGAGGAGTCATGAGCTAGGAATGCGGGCAGCCTCTAGAAGTTAAAAATAACAAGGTGAGGGGCCAGAGATTTAGCTCAGTGGTTCCAGTGCCTGCCTCACAAACTCAAGGCCCTAAGTTCGATCCCAGTAACCACATACAATGCTGGGTGTGGCGATTCACACCCACCAGCAATCAATACCACATACCACTGTGCCAGGTGTGGTGGCTCACGCCTGTAATCCCAGCACTCCGGAGGCAGAGGCAAGAGAATTGCTGAATTCCAGGCTTGCCTGGGCTACATAGTGAGCTCAGGGCCAGTCTGAACTACAAAGTGAGACCCTGTCTTTAAAAAAAAAAAAAAAAAAAAAAGAAATAACAAGGTGACAGAAAGACTTGTAGAGCCTACAGAAATGTATGCAGCTGGGTCAACACTTGATGTTGGGACATGTTGAATTATACATCCATTTGATTCCTAATCTTATCACTTTGGAATAGCATTAACTACATCTTAAATTAGTTTTAAGATTGGTCATGACAGACCCACTGTACTCAGACTATAAGGTATAGTTTTGCCAAGTGGTATTTGGGTTTAACAAGAGTCTTGCCCTTGCCTGTGATCTCTGATAGTGGCATGTTGAATTTTACATGTGAAGATGACTGGGCTATGCAATGCCTAGATATTCAGCCAGTTAATGTTCTTCCTGTGTCCAGGAGTGTGTTTTTAGATGAGATTAGCACTTGAATCTATAGTCAGAAAACAAAATTGCTCCTATATTAGTTGGAGTTCTCCAGAGGAAAAGAGTTTGTAGAACATATATGTAAATATGAGTGAATATATGTACACTTCTGCAAGGAGAGTTATGAAATTATGCAAGGGGTTTGTTAGGTAAGTGCACACAGTCAGGGGTGGAGAGTCCAAAATGCCCCCATCTGCAACCGGAGAGCGGAGGGTCTAGCCTGGCTATCTAAAAGACTAGAAGCCTCAGAACAAGAGGGTGGAGGATGAAGAGGCAGCCTGAGACCAAAGCCTGGGGTCTCCCTGGAGAGTTTCTGGGGTGAGTCTGTGTTGAAAGGCTGGGACAGCCGGAGTCTGCTGTTCACAGGCGACGGCAATAACGACAGACGTACTCACTCATGAAGAAGGATGCTTTGCAAAACATGCAAACTTTGTGCTTCTTTCCCTGTATTCCCTGAAAGCCTATTGGTTGATGCCAGCCACGATGCAGACAGACTTCTCTCCTCATTTTGCTGGTCAATATTCCAGTCATCTCTGCAGAACATGTCACGGACACAGACAGAGTGTGCAACACCGGTCCAGTTGACGTGGCGTGACTGGGTCACACGTCCTAAGGTGGATGGCCTCGTCCAGTCAGCTCTGGGCCTGAAAACAATGCAAAGTTGTTGTTTTGTGAAAGAGCAATCTAATTTAGCCTTGGGACCAACCTGCTTTTTAAATTTTTTTTCATCTGATTCCACTGATTTTCTAAGCATTAGGTCTCATGAGTCACTGTTGGGTAGCTAGCCAGCTACAGATGACAGGACTAGTCAGCTTTTAACTTGGAAGGCTGATTTACAACAAATAAATCTGTGTGTACATATGTAATATGTATATTATATATATAGTTATATTGTTATTATATAATGTCATTATGTAGCTCAAAAATACAAAAATAATGACCTTTCATTCATCAGTGGCCTGCATATGACCACAGACCTGTAAGATCAGAAGGGATCCATTTTCTGTCACTGAGTGCATCATGAAGAAGACATAAAAGAAAAGGAAACTGCAAAAACAGGGAAAAAGCAACCTCAAGATAATTCACAATGAAGAGGTAGCAGAATCTTTTACAGCCCTTGGTAAATTCTTTAACACCTCGGAAACATAGACTCCCCAAACTGAAACATTTTTATTAAAAGTGAGGCCACATTATCTCTTTTTGAGCAATCAGTGTTATAGGGAAAAAAGTAATCCAAGCAAACTGCCACAGACATATTTCCGGAAGAATGGTACCGCCTGGAAAAGAGCCTCAGCAGGCCCTCGGGAGAGGCCCAGGGGAAGACCCGGTGCCCCTGGGCGAGGATGGGGCCTGGGAGTCAGCGTCCCTGGCGACCTTCCCCCAGGACAAGAGCAGCACACAGAAGATAATGGTGCTGGGCCGGAGATTTAGTTCAGTGGTTCCGGAGCCTGCCTCGCAAGTGGAAGGTCCTGAGTTCGATCCCAGTGACCACATAGAATGCCGGACGTGGTGGCTCACGCCTGTCATCCCAGCACTCGGGAGGCAGAGGCAGGAGGATTGCTGAGGTCGTGGTGGCTTGCCTGGGCTACATAGTGAGCTCAGGGCCGGCCTGAACTACAAAGCGAGACCCTGTTTCAAAAAAACAAAACAAAACAAAAAGAAGATAATGGTGCTGACGATTCAAACCCTGTGTACACCGTGACGGATAGATTTATTTGCCTTAGGTTTTAAAGGAAAGCTTTAAAAAGTACAGAATAAAAAACATTTTTAAAATATAAAACTTATAGAATTATGCTGTAAAGAAAGTATTTTTGACCAGTTGTACATTGTACTTAGGCTGTTATTTAATAGGAAGTAAAAATTTAAATAATTAAAGTTTTACAAAGTAAATTTATTATAAGCTAAGGTTAATATATTACTGATAAAGAGAAATAAAAAATTAGTGCAATTTAAGTGTAGTGATTATAACATCTATGTTTAGGTAATGCTTAGATACATGACTTCTACTCTGTCAACTATTGCCTGAAGCTGCAGTGTGAACCTATGGCATCCATGTTATGTTTCTTTGAAGGTAAAAGATGCTAATGAATGAGTAGTTTCTTTTTTTTTTTTTTTTGAGACAGAGTCTCGCTCTGTAGTTCAGGCTGGCCCTGAGTTCACTACGTAGCCCAGGCAAGCCTCGAACTCAGCAATCCTCCTGCCTCTGCCTCCCAAGTGCTGGGATGACAGGCGTGAGCCACCACGCCCGGCACTGTGGCATGTGGTATTGATTGCTGGGGGGTGTGAGTCACTATGCCCAACACTGTATGTGGTTACTGGGATCAAAGTCAGGACCTTGCACTTGCAAGGCAGGCGCAGGAACCACTGAGCTAAATCTCCGGTCCAGTTTCTTTTTTCTTTATAAACTAAAACCTCAGTATTCGGGTTTAGTTACAATGTTGGCTCTTTGCAATGAATAAGTGGATTTTGGGTTGCAGTTTGGTGCTCGTGTGTGATAGTGCGACCGTCACTGGCCTCTAGTACTCGGTCTGGTAACGCACGACTCCACCTTGTAGCTGAGGAGGCGGAGAAGCTGAGACTATTGTCAAGCCTAGCTGTATGGGGTGCTATGTGTCTAGGTTTGTCCAAGTGCATTCTAAGATGTTCACAAAAAGGATGAGATTGATGCCAACTTAGTTACTTTTCTCTCACTGCAAAAAACATACCCGAGACTGAAGTTAGAAGGCCAAGGATTTGATTTACAGTTTGCAAAATTTTAGTCCATAATCAATTGGCAGGGGTGGCAAACGGGCATTACAGAGAAGAAATAGTGTGGCTCACAGAAGGTAACAATGGCAATGTGGGCCCCTAACAGCATCTTTCTGCCCCTTTTATTCATCCCTACTTGGGATGGGTAACATTCATATCTTGAATCTTTGTGTCCCTGGTCTAACCCCACCTAGAATTAATCACACAACATAGATTCAGCCACTTTCAAAATAGCCTATGACTGGACCAGAGATTTAGCTCAGTGATTCCAGCACCTACCTAGCAAGTGCAAGGTCCTGAGTTTGATCCCAGTAATCACATAAAATAATACCTAGTGTGGTGACTCATGCCCACTAGCAATTAGTACCACATACCACAGTACCAGCTATCGTGGGCTCACACCTGTAATCCCAGCACTCAGGAGGCAGAGGCATGAGGATTATTGAGTTCGAGGCTTGCCTGGGCTACATAGTGAGCCAGGGCCAGCCTGAACTACAAAGCAAGACTTTGTCTCACATTAAAATCATATGAGCTCTGGAGGTACATTCAGACATAAACCATAAGAGATACATTTTTCAAAGCATAGCCCACCATTAAGTGAAACATAACTATATGTACACAAATACACACCTACACACATCCTATTGGTGCTCTTTCTCTGAATAAAATGTCGGTGGTTTGGATATATTTGCTATTCCTATTTGCTGATAAGTACGTACTATCTTGGTTATAAAAAGTCTCATCTTCTTGAACCCAGGCAACACTTATAGCTGGGCCGAATCTTATCCCAGTAGGAATTGTGACACATTTCTAGTATATAGGACTTGTTCAATAAAAAGTAGTTTCAGACTCTGCTCACAGTGGCAGTAGTCAACCATTTATTACAAAGCAAGACTTAAGAGTGAGGAAGCAGGACAGCTAAGGCACAGCAGCAGTGGTAGGTGTCCCTGAATGAGTGCCTGGCTGATAGCAAAGACTAACACTCTAACTTTTCTACTGCATACAGGGAGTGGGACAAATCCAGAGAAGCTAAAAGCAGAATGGTGCCATCCCTGTACAGTCATGTCTTATAGACAGTAGGCTCCAGAGCTGGCCACCAGGGGGATGACTGGTGGCTTCAAACAGGGAGACCCCAGCACTGGCAGCTCTGCTCACAGCTGAGTGTGCTCCACTGTCAGAGACTGGTGACACACAACTGCTGCTTATAAAGGGGGGGGGACATTTCAGAGTCTGAGATCAGCAGTACATACCTGCACATTGTGGTCACACGCACTCCAATGCCAACAATCGGAATGTGGGATATGAAAGACTCCCCTTGCAAAGAATAAAGAGGAGGAAGAGAACCACAAATAGCAGCATTATGTAGTCTATATAGAAAAGTGACACGTGGTAAAATTATCAAGACAACTTTTAATATTTATAATTGTATGCTTAGATTCAATGATCCTGTTATAACCAGTAACAATTCTCTCCTTAAAATTCAATGATGGACCAATTAAATTGAATAAAGCTGGTAAATAACTTTTGACAGAGTCAAGAACATAACTGTAAAACAAAACTTAACTGAAGAGGTCTTCAAATCAACACCAAACTCTCTTTATTCTATTTGATCTCAACACTTAGCACACGCATGTGTGCAAGCACACACATGAACACACACACACACACACAACACTATAAAATGAGGCAACAAAACGTCCACAAAGATAGCCAAAGCAGACCCAAGGGACACTGTTAGAGAGGAAGGAAAACACTAGACAGTCAAGCCCCATGAAACGAGTGACAAGGAAATAAAGAAAACCTAAAAACCTCAAACAACATAACCAAAATATAGTGGAACTGTCAAACAAATGGGTTAATGTGGTTATGGGAGAAACTAAGAAAAAATGAACCAAAATGGTTCAGAACATGAAAAAATTACCAAAGAGATGGACAATAAAAAAGCATAAAAACAAATCCCAGAGGAAAAGAATTCTCTTGAATTTACAAAAAAGCAGAAATAACCAATGTAAAGATAGAGTTTCAGTAGTTGAGAAAAATGGAAATATACAGATATACTTAGAGAAATTTGAGGTGTAAAAGAGCTAGAAAAATGTATTCAAGAGACGCTAGATGATACTAAGGACACTTAGGTAGGACAGCACACAAGGAATTAAAAAATCGGTTTGCAGAAATCATAGCAGAAAGCCTTCTAAGGATGGGGACAGGACTCATATATAAGTGAGGCTTACAGAGTGCCAAATAACTGAGAATAGGAAAAGATACCATGATGCATCACAATCAAAATTTCCAAAGTCCTCCAATAAGACACACTGTTAAACGCTGTCAGAGTGAATCCCAAACTCACTTGAGGATTGCAGGACCTTTTTTGAACCTAAATACAAAAGGCCAAGAAAGCCTAGAGTGAAGCATGTAAAGCTCTTAAAGAAAACTTCCAACTCAAACTAATATTCCCAAAAAGCTATCTTTAATATTTGATGGAACAATGGGGACATTCCAGGAAAAGTGTATATTGAGACATGTGAACACCAAAATAACACTCCAAAAATACAATATCTTATGCAGAGATAAACGAATCCAAAAACTCAGGTGGCATGAATGTGTTAAGCAGACAAACAGTTAAGCAAAATGAGAAAAATAAGTCACGAAAGATGATGCATAGGGCTGGGGATTTAGCTCAAGTGGAACCGCACCTACCCTGGAAGCGCAAGTATCCGAGTTCAATCCCTGGTATGGGGACAAAAAAAAGATGATGCACCCAATGACAGTAATAAATGAATGCTTTTTAGTAGTAATTCTCAGTGTAAATGGCCTCAACTCTTTAACTGAAAGATACATATTGGTAAACTGGATCAGAAAACAAAATTCAACATTCTATTTCATTCAGAAGACTCATGTAATGCGAAAATAAATTCACAGGCAATATTTCATATGTGCGGGCAGGAAAAAGAAGCACAGATAGCAATTTGAATCCCAGACAAAGTAAACTCCAAATTAAAACTGATCAAAAGTGGCAAAGCAGGCCACTATATATTAGACAAGGGAACAATTCAAAAGGAAGAGATAACAATTATCAATATAATATATACATTTATAAATGCATATAGAAGTACTATCTAAATACATATTGAGTCACCTATCTTCATAAAAATGAAAAAGGTGGGCATAATGGTGCACAACTGTAATCCCAGCACTTGGTAGGCTGACTTAGGAGGATCACTGAGTTTGAGGCCAGTCTGAACTACTTGTAAGAGCCTGTCTCAAAAGCAAAAAAAGAAAGCCGGGCATGGTGGCTCACGCCTGTAATCCCAGCACTCGGGAGGCAGAGACAGGAGGATTGCTGAGTTCGAGGCTTGCCTGGACTACATAGTGAGCTCAGAGCCAGCCTGAACTACAAAGCGAGACCCTGTCTCAAAACAAAACAAAACAAAACAAACAAACAGACAAACAAAAAACAACAAAAGCAAAAAAAGAAAGTAAAAGAATGGAAATCATTGCATGTATACTATCAGATAATAGCACCCTGATACCTGAAGACCATCACAAAAAAAGCAAAGAAAGTTTACAAACAACTGGACATTAAGCAACAGACTCCTGAACACTCAGAAAGTCACAGAAAAAATCAAGGAAGAACTTAATCCCTAGAATCAAATTATGATGTCTGTACAACATTATGGATGTCTGTACAATTATGGGACACAAGAAGAGCCATCTCACAACTGCTATACATGATCAGTTTATTACTATAAATGTCCGGGTTAGAAAAACTTAGTGAGTTCATGGAAATAAATGAATAATGCATCTCAGGATACAAGAAAAGCAGAAATAGTTCATCCCCAAACCGATTACAAGAAAGAAAATCATGAAGATTAGAGAAAAAGTAAGTAGCATTGTGATTTAAAAATGCTAAGAATGAATGAATGGAAGAGCTGGTTCTTTGAAAAAGTAAAAAAAAAAATAAAGAATGGTTAGTAAAATTTATGAAAAGAAAGAACAGACCCGCATCAATTCTAAGTCTCTCAGAATTGATAACTAAATATGGAAAAAAAACCCAAGATACAAAATCTCCCTATATGTCCATCAATAGATGAGAGGACAAAGAAAATGTGGTATTAATACACAGTGTCGAGCCACCCTGCTATAAAGAAGGATAAAATTTGTGTCATTTGTAGAAAAAATGGATGCACATTGAAATCATAATATCAGATGAAATATCAGGTGAAAATAAGCCTAAATAACAGGTTTCCCTTATATAGAAACCCCCAAACCATATAACAGCCAAATAAAATCACAATGCAAGGAAATAGACATAAATCTTTTCTCCATGGGAAGAAATCCAAGAGACGGAAGGTAGGGGAGTGTGTGTGGGAGAGATAGCATATACATGTAGCAACCCACAGTTAATATAATCATTAGATATTGCAAACATAAACTAAAAAAGGAAAAGAGTTGGAAGGGAACTAGAGATGGAGGGAGGAAACGTGGAGGGAAGGGGAAGGGAAATAAAAAGAACTGAGATATACTTATGTACATGTACACGCTCCTTAAGATGAATGTAAACATTCATGAAAACATGTACTATTTTTTTAAAGTGTTATAAAAAGGGATTGAGAAAATCTTGCAATAGTCAGGCACACAAATTTTCGCAATCTTGCCTCCTGTCTTTGCATCATACCCAAAAGAAGAGTTCAAATGAAAAAGTAGTAATAATGATACTATCTGAACCAATTTCCCCAACTGACAAACTTATAATCTCAAGACAAAATAGTTACTGTAATAAAATAGCATTGTGAAAAGTCAAGTGTAGGTTAATTGACAATTGTGTTTTTACCTATCCCCGGTATTTTTGCAGTGTTGTAGTCAATAAACAAATATTACGATGCACGCTAGAAATGAAGTGATCTAGGATCATCAGTTTAAGGTTTTAGCCCGAGTACTTCTCATGACTGCGGAGCGTGGGTGTGCCTTTAAAAAACAAAAGCATCCTGATTTGTATGTTACTGCTCTTTTTATTATATTTCCAATGTGCCCCGTATGATTGAACCAGGAAGTTCCAATAGAAGTAAGATGATACACTACTTTACAGTCTAAGCCAGTGGAGAGCCACTATGATTCACTTTTTTCTAAGAAATGATCCTTCTCTGTTGTGCTTCCGTTTCACAGCACAATCCTATCTCATAGTTCTAAGTGCATTTATTGCCCTCCACAAATAGGGGTGTGTGTGTGTGTGTGTGTGTGTGTGTGTGTGTGTGTGCGCGCGCGCGCGCATACTAAGTTTAAGGACCAAGTCACCTACATGAAGGGAAACTTCTCCTAGAGGAAGCGACCTGCATTGTCATGCTTTCGTGAAACAAGAAAAGAAACACTTCTCTCGCTGTCTCCGTAATGTACCAACATGCTTCATTGTATGGTGCTGTGTCCGAAGCAGCCCAACATGGCAGTTCACGGACAAACCCTACAGACATCCACGCACAAAACAGCTGGAGTGGGAGGCCAGAGGTGGACGCCAACCTGAGCCTGCAGCCGCAAGCCAGCTATGTGCTCACAGCTGGTACCTTCTAATTTTAGAGCACTGCGGCTTCATCTCTAGGCCTCCAGAAAAGCTCTTCGTGTTGGGTTTCAATGTG
Source organism: Thryonomys swinderianus (assembly GCA_004025085.1). NCBI lineage: Eukaryota > Metazoa > Chordata > Mammalia > Rodentia > Thryonomyidae > Thryonomys > Thryonomys swinderianus. The sequence goes on along the minus strand of PVIC010000855.1, from coordinate 81,315 downwards.
ACTGTGGGATAAAAAGTATGCCATGCAGTGTTTTACTTTCTAAAATAGAATTGGGGACTATTTCCATGAGTTTGAACTAAGATGGCTTCATAATTAGATAGCATTCTGGACAACTCAGATTTTTTTCTCACCTTATTCTCTCTCCATTTTAAATTTGCTTAGTGTTTGAAAAAATAAAGAATTTATAGCAGAAACTTCACAGATTCATTCCATAATCAAAAGGAATTTTTCTTTGCTGTTAAATTGTATCGCAAAATCAAATCAGTCTCTTTTACTGTCATTTCTTTAGTTTTCTAAGCAGTTCCCAGCAAACCTAAGGGATCTATGTTATATATTTATGTTGTCATGTATACTTTGAAATTGCAAACAGCCCTGTTAATATTTCAAATAGCTAGTTTAGTAATACGGAAATTTATGCTGACATTAAAAGCCATCCCGAATTGCTGCTAGGGATATTTTAAGAACCTCACTATTACTAATGTGACAAATGATGACTTTAATGGCATCATAAACCAGAAGAAATATGAAAGCATTATTAAAAATTGCTTCATAAAAGAGTTATCAAGTAACTATCAGTTAAGCTGTTGAGACGTGATGAAAGTTCAGCCCTGAACACACCGGACCTCTTCGGAGACACTGTATGGGCTACATTCTAAAGGGTGGAGGTAATGAATACGATGGCTTCCGAAATTGTCTTTGCTAATCTTTCTCGGAATAAATTGCACCGGTTAGGGAAATACACCCTAGGAGACCAATTCACATTTAAAAGCCATTTCATTATTATGAAGCATTTGTTCGAGCCAATGCCCAGACATATAGTTCAAATGCTGAAACTACATCACTCACTTGGACTTAAATATTGAAATAGTGCACTTATATTTTAAAGGCATGGGGCTCTGCCCTGAGGGGATTATCTCATTACTTATTTGAACTCTGTGAGGTGGTTAAACATTTATGTCCCGTTTTACATATTTTTGTCTTCTACCTCTTTCTTTCCTTGCAATCAGTGGGCACACACACACACACACACACACACACACACACACACACACGGAGTGCCACTCTATGTTCTGGTAGAAAGAATTTTATCGCTGTGCCCCATCTTTACAGAAGGACTACAGCAGATCTGTGCCAGTGCACACATGCAGTGGGCTCCAAAATCATATGCTGCTCGCGCGTGGGTTTACTAAAGGAAGTTACTTCCATCATCTTCTTTTTTTTTTTTTTTTGAGACAGGGTCTCGCTTTGTAGTTCAGGCTGGCCCTGACCTCACTATGTAGCCCAGGCAAGCCTGGAACTCAGCAATCCTCCTGCCTCTGCCTCCCGAGTGCTGGGATTACAGGCGTGAGCCACCACGCCCGGCATTGTGGTATGCAGTGTTGATTGTTGGTGGGCGTGAGTCTCCACGTCCAGCATTATATGTGGTTTCCGGGGATCGAACTCAGGACCTTGCGCTTGCGAGGCAGGCGCCGGAACCACTGAGCCAGCCCTCCGGCCCTCCATCATCTTCTTGAACGCCACTAGCTAGTACATGTCTATCAGGAGAACAACAGGAGGGGGCACAGTGATCACATATTTTAGATCTTCAAATGACCATATTATTGTGTAAGGGATTCTATTTTGCAAAGATCAATCGAAACAGTGTTCCAAACAGGCTTATTCTGTCAACAGAATGACATTTACATGGGGGGAGTGAAGACCCCGGGGCAGTGGAAGTTAGAAAGATGTGAAACGTATGTAACGGGACGTGGACACACAAAGGCTCCTGTGTGGTTTACCAGGCCTCTCATGGGATGAGAATAGCAGCAAGCGTTGGGGGTACAGCAATGACAGGGTCTTCTACGGAAGTGGCGATCAGTTTGGTGACGAATCTGACTCACCGTCGGGGCTTGATAAAGCATGTTTTATCATCCTAGTCTCAGAACTTCTGCTCTGCTGGCTCTGAACTGAGGCCTTAGCAAGTTCACTTTTCTAAACAGTCCTCAGGTGGTACAGACGCTGCTAGTCTGGGACCCCCGTTGGAGAATCACCTCCCTCAAAGATCGGTCTGAATACATTAGGAGTTATTATGTTCAATTTTATTGTCTGCTATTCCAATCAATGACAATGAATCCTTAACAAAGGCTTAATTACTGCACTTGGAATTCAGGAGTAATTTAATGTCCATGTTCCACAAGCCTCCTGGGACCACACATCTTTGAGCAGCCTGATGCTGTAATGTCACTGTACCCCTGTAAAGTAATGGCATCCCACCATAATTCAATTTTTATAAAGTTACATGTTTATTTCTTTTGTTTACAAAAGAAAATATGTGTGGAAATTTGAGCTGGAAAGAATAAACATAAAAACAGATACAGCAGATCATGGATCGAGGGGTCATCATTGCTAAGCTTTTGCTTATTTTTGTGACAGTACCTATAGAGTCTACTGAAAATTTTATGGAGAGGCAGAAGGGAAGGATCTAACTTGCTTAACACCTTCCAAAGAACTTAGATTTCTGTTTGCCAATCACCACGGCTGATTTCCACTCGTGCTACTCCTCTCTCGCGTGGTCTCTAGGCTGCTCCTACCCTAATCATTCTGCATTTCCTCTTCTACTCACATGCAGAGTAATTTCCCCCTCCTGGTCTCCAATCTGTGCATTCTTACACTCATGACCTTTTGCGGAAAAGAACCCTTGACTTTCTTATAACTCCTTTAAGGAACACTACGTTTACAAATAAGTGATTTTATTTCTGCTGTAAGTAACATTTTCTGTAGTTATATGTTATCTCTCTGTGCAATACACAAAATCAAGTACATCAGAAAGTTAATACGTTATATTCATTTTCTACTGCTGCATAATATATTATAGCAAATCAACAGACTCTCCAATGTCATGTCAGGGCACAGTGTGAGCACCTTGTTCTTAGCGTCTATGCAGAAGTCATGGGTGTTTGTGCCCCTTATAAACATACACTGAAATTCTAACCCTGTCTGGTGGAAATCGAGTCTTTGCAGATATAGCTCAGTTTAGATACGTTCACTAGGGTAGGCTGACTCCAGGGTGACTTGCATCTTACAAGAAGTGGAAAATGCCCTGCAAAGCAGAAACGCATGAGAAGAAAACCAAATGACCGCTGCGGTAGACAGGAAGGTCACACAGCTGTAAGGCGAGGACAGCAGATGGATGGCCGCTGTTGGAAAGTAGGAAGAAGCCAACAGGAGTCCACAGGGAGTGCTGTCTGCCTGACGCCTCCATTTTCATACTTCTGGACTTTAGATCCAGAGGAGAACACCATTGTGTTTGTGTGTGTGTGTGTGTGTGTGTGTGTGTGTGTGTGTTTTGAGACAGGGTCTCGCTTTGTAGTTCAGGCTGGCCCTGAGCTCACTATGTAGCCCAGGCAAGCCTCGAACCCAGCAATCCTCCTGTCTCTGCCTCCCGAGTGCTGGGATTACAGGCGTGAGCCACCACGCCCGGCACTGTGGTATGTGGTATTGATTGCTGGTGGGCGTGAGTTGCCACACTCAGCATTCTATATGGTCACCGGGATAGAACTCAGGATCTTTCGCTTGTAAGGCAGGCGCTGGAACCACTGAGCTAAATCTCTGGCCCCACCATTCTGTTTTTTAATACCAGCTAGCCGGTGGTCCATTGTGACAGCAGTTTCAGGGAGCTCATTAAGCAGGTTACAGTCGAGGTACAGGAGAACTGCCACTTCTTGTCTCAAACTGAATACCTTCCCAAGATCACTGATTGCCAGGAGGATTTGTTTCTTTACACCCGCTGAGCCGGTAGGTCCTGCCTCTGGCCTGGCTGCTGCTTAACTCCCCAGGGGGATGTGGGAGGCCGTGAGAATAAACTCAGACTGATGCATAGAGAAAAGCTGCACCGGGTGAGCCACACCGCCTGAAGGGGAAAGTGGTGCAGCGCCTGTCCGGCAAGTCTGTTGTGTACAGCGCCAGGGAGGCGCGTGCCGGGCGGTTTCAGAGAGAGCCAGAGATCACGGACAGGAGGACACTCCTGGGGCAGCTAGGAGCTGCACAGTTAGTTACCAAGGGCACAGAGCTTCCTGCGTTGTATCAGGCCTGAACACGAGAGGTGTCTTTAACAGCATAACACATCCCCCGAGCCAGGATTCAGCAGAAGGCCCTCCGCACAGGCGCCTCCGGCTCCCTCAGGAGCCTGTGTTGTTGGTGTCCGTGGGGATCGCGACCAGCTCCTTCCTAGATGGCTGCCGCACTGCCTTACTGCGCGGTCACCATGAACGGCTGACCATACACACGTTGGCTCCTTTGACACGCCCCAGCTTGCACCTGTTTCACATCCTCTCCTACTCAGGCAGAGAAAAGTTTGGTTACCTATGTTTAAGGATGACTGATTTTACAACTTAAATATACCTTTAGACAGGCACCTGAATGAATAATTTGGGGGAAATTCTTGCTTCTGGGGCTCAGGTCTCAGGTGGGCAGAAGTACCATAAAACTCCTCCCATCACGAAGGCATCCTGTTTACAGAAGTTTCTCATCTATACAGAAAGAGGTCACACTAGGAGTTCCTCAATAGCCATTTTATTTTCTATTTCTCTAACTAAGAGTTTCTGACTGTATATACTTACATAAATGTTCCCCTCTTTTAACATGAGAACCACCCACACTTGATTCCAATAAGCATGAGATATGTGATCTTTGTTGCTTTACAGGAATTTACTATCTGAACTTAGGAAGTAACTAAAGTGTAATTTAGTTTCTTCACATATATGAAGCAAATAACAATCTGGAGTCCAGAGAGAAAGATGAATGCATTCTTCAGTTTTTCTGTTATAATCATGTTCTACATGTTTCTATTATATGCTGAGATATGACATTGTATATGTACTTTTTTCTTTTTAATTATGAATATAACAATGTAGTTATATTAATTCAATTAATTAACTTCCAGATAACTGATCTGATGGATTAATTAATATTTTAAAAATTTTATGTGATATATATGTTGCCTATGACCTATGGCTCACTCACAACGTTCTTGTATTTGGAACCACTTTCTAGGATAGGACCATATTCCTAAAGTTTAATTGCATGCTTATTAAAAGAATAGGATTGATTCTTAGTTATGTCTATATAACTTAGGTATTTCAGGCATGGAATAGGTAGAGTGATTTGCTTCTCTGGAAATCAATGATTATTTTGAAGATGATAGAGCTAAATTAGTAAGAGTGAAATTAAATGTAAATAAAATTATGGTAGACTCTTGGGAAAACAGTCTTTCTAAATGAATTGCTTATTCACCTTATTTTACAAGGAAAGGTGGGGTTCAGAAGTCTTAGTTACTATCAGGGGATACATAGTACCTAATTAGAATAGTTGTTCTACACATCACAGAGACTGGCATGTCTTCCTCTATATTGTTTTGAGTCCTCATCCTACTTGAAAGAACCTGATCCAAGATTTTGAAAATCACGAGAGACCTTATGGGTGTTCCTGTAACACAGAAGGAGGAACAGGAGGAGGAGAGGAGGGCTGAGGTGGGAAAGCAATAGCGAAAAGACTCGGCTCCGCCTCTAAAGCCTGAGGAACACAGGTAGAGCTTTCTGAACACAGGTAGAGCTTTCTGAACACAGGTATAGTTTCAGGTATAGTATTTTAAAATGATGGTTTAGATCTGTACGAATTACCTCTACGAATGCTTGGTTTCAGCAGCTTTTCAATTAAAATACCCAAACTGGCCCTAATTTTCTCAGTAAGAGTGTTCTTTTCTGTGTTGTTCTATTTTATTCTCTATTTTTATCCTACAAATGAGATTTTTATATAGAAATCTGAATTTCAGGAAAAAAAGCAATGTGATAAAAAAATTGGTAAGTATTTTTAAGGCCAGTTTGTCTAATTGGGCTTCAGACTTTTTATCAAGTGGTTCAAAAATAAGAGGAAGTTATGGGACCTCTGCCTATTTGAATATAAGACTTTTAAAGTTATTTCCTTGGTAATGGCCATAGAGGAATAACACTGATACCAGTTTTCCTCTCTGTTTCTTGCATTGTTACCTAATTCATTTGAAGTTGTTTATTTCATGCACAGACAGAAGCTGAGACTGATAGCAATAGTTTAAAATTCTCTCTTATCCATTTGAAATTTCTTGTTAGGATTCCTACCTGGTTTCCATCTGTGTATGAAAACAAAAACCAGAAGAAAAAAAAGAATCGGATACAAACAGAGCATTAAACAATGCCTTCTGCCTCCTGGCTTCGTTTAATACCCTTCCATACACCCACGTTAATAATTCACACCACAGAAGCTCAGCACGTCTTTATTAGATTTGATATCCTCTATTAATGTGATCGCACACATCCAGGGCAAAGCCATAGTGCTGGGAATTGTGGAGAGGCCGGTGCTGGCCTTTAGGGCCATGTGTTAAAAGCGTTCCTTGAGACAAGTTTGCCCATCCCAAAACAGGTCTCAGGAAAGTTAAATTGTATTAGGTAGCATTTGCTGTAAGTGGGCATAACTACAGAATTCTAACCAAACTGGAACACTGCAGAACCCACGACTTTTCCCTGTGTAAACAACTCCTCTTTCCAGAGACGAGTGGAAGCCAACTGACCCTTCCTTTTTCTGTTTCTTACCATTCTTTCTCCTCTGGTCTCAACCAAGGAAACTAAAGAACATATTCCACAGGAAGAGAGTATAAATGGGATGAATTGGCCTGGTACCTACAGGTCAGGCAAGAAGCAATCTGATTTTTTTATTTAAAATTTTTATTAAGGAAAAATAAAAAAAACCTTAAGAAGAACCAAGAAATAAAGAGCAATACCAAAATATAAGCCTGGGGATTGCTAAACATCTCATTTGTATTTGTTTTGTAATATTCTGTAATAACTCATCATTAAATCTGATTTTTGGGAATTGTGTATCAGGAGAAATAGGAAAGTCTCAATAAATATGTTGAAGCTATCCAGGCCAAAATCTTTATGCACAGAATAGCATTAAGGATCTGAGTTCCACACAAGGAAATATGTCCTCCCAAAGTGAAAAATAATACAGAATTTGTAATGACTGTTACCAGAATTACCATTCATGGGTTTTTCAATCAATTGTTAGTCCTGAGAATACAGCCAATGTTAACTAAGTTTTATGAGAAACTTGCTCACAGAAAATCTCATGAGCAGCACACAACCCCCAAAATTGTTAAGATAAAGTACAATCACTGCAGTTTGGATGAATTCACATGAAGACATGAAATTTTATTCGAGAAAGGAAAAGGAAAAGGATAGAACATCTATGCAAAACTATGTTCCAGACGAAATGACAAAATGTGGAAACCAAACCAAATTGAATAAAATAAGCTTTATCTGTAGAAATAAGATTATCAATTATTGATCTAGGAAGCGGAATTTACTTAAAAGTTTAAAATGTCTATGTATGTTTACATATATAAATGTACATATATGATATATATGTATTCATATATATATATGTACTCAGTTTTTATTTGAGAATGAATAAAAGAGGTTGGAAAAATAAAACATGTAGAAAAGGCCATTTTATAACCAATAGCTATTACCTTGATTTCAGCAAGTAGTCCAGTTTGGTGGGATATAAGTAGCTTGTTTAGCTGCACTAGTACAATCGGTTCTCCCTGTCTTCCAAATTGTGATATTCAAACTCTGACTTTCCTATACTGGTAGTGATGAAAAACCCAGGGCTGGAAAAGAAATGCTAATTCTCACATATCTCCTGTGCTTGGAAAGGCTAGAGTTAAGAGAACAAAGTCAATATGTGGTTATCATTAACTTGTACATAAGTTCTGTAGAGAAAATTGGATTAAAGTCAAGAATTTGTATTTTGGTGTTATATTCCTGTATGAGAATATAAGTCCTGGCAGTTACTATTATTTTCTATTGTAAATAAAGACACTGTATTAAGCAAAACAGCTAATACTGGCCATAAAGTGTATCATGCTTTAATCAACTAAATGTTTACAATCTTTTTATTGTGCAGTGATAACTACTAATTCTTGGGAGCTTACTATTTGCCAAGCACCTGCTGTGTACTTTATATGTATTAACTTATTTAAGATTTATACCAACAATTTCCAATGTATAGGAAAAAAAGTAAAGACTAGAACAGGTGGAGTCGACTCCTCAGCTAGTAACATGGAGAGAAGAACTGAGCCTGGACGATGTCACTAGTAGTCAAATCTTCAATAACCTCTGCTTCAAATATATGGCGTTTGAAATATATGAAAGTTGAGATCCTCTCATGTGTCTGTGACATTATGGAACTTCCCAGAACATAGAAATGCCACACTTTAACAGGATGCTGTTTTCCTAAGTCCTACGTTTATTTAATCATTCATTTACTCAACCAAAACATCATTTTGCATCTACTACCCTCTTTCCCTAAACATAAGATGTAAGCTGGAAAATAATGAGCCTTGAAAACCGGAGAGGAAAAATGCCAGCCCCAGTTGGCCTGGCCTTTCCTTACCTGTCATCACTGCTCTCTTGCTAACTGGCTACTCTTAAGACCCTCTGTAATCCTTTCTTCTAACAACATTCTTATTTGGACAGAGATAACAAACAGAATGAATATTTTCCATGTAACTATGGCCTTGAGCCTGATGCTGGGTGTATTCACCATGTGATTGGAAATACAATCTACCGCACTGACTGCTGTTTTCTCCTGAGGAGGCTTCGAAGGAGAAGAGGTAAAGCAGTTTCTTAGAATAAACAAGTTGTGGTTTTTCTATAAAATGGAGTATTACTCTGCCTTAAAGGATGAGAAGTTTGAGTCATTTGTACTCAAATGGACGTACCTTCAGGACATACTCGTAAGTGAAATAAATAGGCCACAGATGTGTAAATTCTGTATCTTTTCTCTGGTGTGAGAACCTGAAGATGTTAATGAGTTCTAGCATGTATGATGGGTATTATGAAATAGAAAATATCAAAGGGAAATGTGGTGGAGGGGTGAGTAATGAGGGGTAAAGAAAAAAAATGTGATGGTAATAAAAAGGGAAACAAAACTTAAGTATTTAGGGGACGGGGGTTGTGGGGTGGGTGAGGAAGCAGGAAAAATGAGGATTAAATTGTGTCACATACTGTTACAAATTCCCAACATCGAGTGTCATCGTGATATGATGTGTATACACAATACACCAATAAAGATAAAAATAATAATAATGAAAAGAAATGGGTGACGCTTGAGCTGAATGTCACGGGTGCAATGTGGGCGTGGTCCATCAGCGTGCTTTGCTGTCACTGAGACGCAATCACAAATGTCCCCCGCCCGAAGGAGGAAATGCTCAAGGGACTCGTGGTTTCCGTCCATGAGCGAAGGTGCCGAGGCGGAGCCAGCACGGCGAAGGGTGTGGAGGGGCAACGCTGCCCAGGTCCCCGCAGCTGGGAAGCCCAAGGGAAGAAGAGAGCTAGGGAGCAGTGGGAGGGGCCTTCCGGAGCCCCGCCCTGCCCCTCGCTGGCCTCAGCACTGAGGATGCCCTTCATTGGTCTATAGCATGTTTCGTAGGACAATGATACGACCAATCAGGACTAATGGTCAGAGGTGGAACTGTGAGAACAGTAGCACTCAGTTGCCTTAGATGTCACTTTTTAAGAATATCAGGTGGTGCTGGCCAGCCTCCAGAAAGGTAAAACTGTTAAAAAGCAGAGAATCCCTTGGGCCGGAGGGTTAGCTCAGTGGTTCCGGTGCCTGCCTCGCAAGCGCAAGGTCCTGAGTTCGATCCCTGGTGACCACATATAATGCTGGGTGTGGAGACACGCCCACCAACAATCAATACCTCATACCACAATGCCGGACGTGGTGGCTCACGCCTGCAATCCCAGCACTCGGGAGGCAGAGACAGGAGGATTGCTGAGTTCGCGGCGGCTTGTCTGGGCGCCATAGTGAGCTGAGGGCCAGCCTGAACTACAAAGCGAGACCCTATATCAAAAAGAGAAAAAAAAAAAAAAAAGCAGAGAATCCCACTTTTGTACTGTGCCGTAGCATAGTACAAAGTGAACCTATGCTATCTAGGAAGAATCCATTAAACAGTGTGATATTTCCTCAAAAAATAATTACACAGTGATGAAACATTTATACCATGGGAAAACCAAGATTCCTTTGATTTTCTTTTGATCCTGCTGAAGACCATTCCTGAGGGTGAGGGAAGATCCCAGTCTGGGGTTCAAGTCATAGGTATCAGTCACTTTCCTAGAACTTGGACAAAACACTGAACACCTGTTACTTAAAGGAGGAGAGGTTTGCTCTGCCTCAGCATTTCCGAGTGTTGTGGCCGAGGCTGAAAGCGGGAGTGGCACGTGGGAGGCCATGAAGAAAGAGCTGGTCACACCATGGCACCCACGGGCGAAGCCCTGGTGGAGGAGCGGGGACAAGGACACCTCTCTCTGCCTCAGCTACGCACTTCCGCCCAGGCCGTGTCTTCTCACGCACCACGTTATGCATGGATCCAGTGAGTGGGCACAGAGTTCTCATAACAGTCACCCCCAAACACGTGAGGCTCTGGGCGGACATAGTAGATAGAGGCTGTAGGATCCTGACCCTCACTTATTAGAGTGCGCCGCTGGAGAAGTCACGATACATCCATAAGCATCAGTGTACAATTCCAAAGTATGGGAAACGATTAGAACTTCTCAATTTTGTTCTAATTTTTTTTTTTTTTTTTTTTTTTTTGAGACAGGGTCTCACTTTGTAGTTCAGGCTGGCCCTGAGCTCACTACATAGCCCAGGCAAGCCACGAACTCAGGAACCCTCCTGAGTGCTGGGATTACAGGCGTGAGCCACCACGCCCAGCACTGTGGTATGTGGTATTGATGGCTGGTGGGCGTGAGTCACCACGCCCAGTATTCTGTGTGGTCACCGGGCTCGAACTTATGTGCTTGTGAGGCAAGCGCCGGAACCACTGAGCTAAATCTCTGGCCCTCGTTCTAAGGTTTTTGAGAAAATTATTATTAAGAGATGAAATATGTAGCTCAGAAAATGATCAGGATTGTTATTAATATATGCTGTGGTAAAACTATGCTGAGTTTGCTGGGGATTTAGCGCAAGTGGTACCATGTCAAACATGGATGCACAAGGGCTGCAGTTCGATCCTTGGTACCGGGGGGGAAAAACTGTACTGAATTTATAAATTTAAAAAATTACCACAGTCAAGACCACATTGTGCCCCTCCCTGCTTTGTAGATGTTATTTATTTATTCATTTATTTATTTACTTATTCATTTATTTTGGTGGCACCGAGGATTGAACTCGGGCCCTTGTGCTTATAAGGTGGGTGCAGTACTACTGAGCTAAAACTTCGGTGGCTTTGTACATATTTATCCCATTCCTTTTTCGCAGCTCTCATAACCCCCTTTACATAGCTCGACTTTTTTTGTAGCAATTATCGTTTTCTAACACTGTGTATGTTTTACTTCTTTGTGGCCCCTACCTCCCCAAGGATAGGTATTTTCCTTGTCTAAGGACAGGAATTTTTTTGTTTATTGAATGTTTTATTAGAATTTAAAAGGTACTCAATAAATATTTGTTTAGTTAGTGGATACCATTGAATATTAAGTATAATAAAACCTCTCTCTCATTTAGATTTTTCATGGTTGATGTATTTTAAAGACAGCATCTCCAATCATCCCCTATAAAATATTTCTCACCAAGGTGGCTGTTTCCCAAACTGAGAGTGAAAGTACCCTCCTGTGTTTGCAACGGATTTAAATCCAATACCTTAACCTCCAACCTCAACTTCTTCCTCTAACTTTACTCGCACAGCCTGGCACTCTGGCTCTGTGGCTGGGCTGTATTGAATAGAAACTTGAAGTAAGAGCAAGTCCGTGTGACAGATGGGGTGCTCCCGGGAGAGCGAATGAGAAGGGAGAAGAAGCAGGCCTGTGGGCGTGGTCACTACCGATCTCTGTGTCCCAGGACTCACGCCTTTGCAGCTTCCAGTAACGCTGAATCAAGCGCATCTTGTGTGCCCAAGAAATGCAGCGTTAGTGGTGGCAAGATATTGCCAAGATCAAGTTATGAAAATGATCGAAGCTCCCATCTTGTTCGTACATCTGCCTGGTTTCCTCACTTCGGGGAAGCCAGCTGTCACGCTGAGTGGCCTGTGGAGCAGCGCTCAGGCGGAGGAGTGGACACCTTCTGCCGACAGCCACAAGAGAGAGCAGAGGTGTGGATCCGCCGGGCTGCTCAAGGCTGAAGAGGACGAGCTCTGGTGTGCAGCTTAACTGCAACCTCTGAAGGCGCCCTGAGCGTTCTGCAGCCTCTGATTCACACAGATACACCCGAGCTGCTCCCAGATCTCTGGATCTCAGAAATTCTATGAGGTAATAAATGTTCAGGTGCTAGTGCTAGGATAGTTGGAATACCATGTCCAATACCATGAAGATCCTCTGCATCTTTTTATTTCAGTGGTCATTTCTTTTCATGGAAAAGACAGGCAAAAGGAATTTGGAGAGAGAGAGAGAGAGAGAGAGAGAGAGAGAGAGAGAGAGAGAGAGAGAGAGAGAGAGAGAGAAGCAGAGAGGAGGTTTATTAAATTCCTACTTGTAGATTTATTAATTTTATTCATTTCATATACTGTACACTGTAGCATTCGAAAGGCAAAGGTCATGCCTTAGCTCTATTAAAATACCAGTAGATTTTACGGTTCTAACAGACTTTTAGTAAATGAGTTCTATAAATATCTCTTGAATTAGTGAATGAATGAAGTTGTCAATTTCGAATTCCGTGAGATGTTTAGTCCCACTGAAACCTGAAGGGTGACAGGAGATCAAATTCTTGCCACGGCACATGTAAAGAGACGACCGTGAGAATGTTAGGTGGCGAGGGCGGATGTAGATAACTGCCTGACTAGTTATCTAACTCATCTGGGTGATGGCTACAGTAGGCACATTTTTATTGCTGGGACAAAACACCTGACATGCACAGCTTGGGTTGGTTCCAAGGCAGAAACGACACAGTAGAGGGGGCCAAGAGAGAAACTGCTCAACTCATGGCTACCAGCAAAGCAAGGAGAGGAGAGGAGTCAGACAGGAACACTCACTTTCCAGTATTCTTCACACCCCCAGTGATCCACCTGTCCGCTGGGCCCCCCCCTCCAAACAGCACATTTCGGTGTGAGCTTGGCAATGGGCTAATCCGGAGGGAAGTACAGCATTCCCATGATTCCACCTCCTTTTGGAAGTTCCACTTCTGAACACATGAGACTTTTGGAGGACATGTTAAATCTAAGCCATAACAGAGCCCATAGTCACAAACAATAGAAAATGTCAGTAACCTGCCTGGGGAGGTATTTTCTGCCAGAGTTGCAGCTGAGAAAATTTCTCTTGGTGTCAGACTACCAGTCTCTGGGAGCTGTCCAAGGTGAGGTCAACGAATTCGCATGACTTCAATCACTGGAGGGGAACAGGATGAGCAGGAGAACAGTTATCTGAGAAAACATTGTCCTTAGAAGACATCGGGGATCTCAGTGCAAGACAGAAAATGTTCCATATAGAAACTAATGAAGAGGAAATTAAGATATTGGACTGAAGAATGCTGTAGGTAGCAAAAGCAGTAAACTTTTTGATTTAGATGTATTTCTTACCGACCTCAACAGTTTACTGATAATTTAGGATTCTACCTAATCCAAATAAATCAGACACACATTTAAAATTACAAAACTTTCACCTGGGACTTAAATATGAAGAAGAAACCAGAAGGACAATTCTAAGAACACAAAAGAAATATAGATCAAGCAGGGGAATAGCAGCAGGACTTCTGTTTGACAGCACCCATTGATTATTTCAGTAGATGGTCTGTTGATGGGGAATTTTGCCTTGATTTTAATTTGATTTTACTTTAATTCTTTTGGAATTAAAGTATTTTTCTAGTGTCTATTAACCAGTTTAAGTTGTGGTAGAAAGTGGGATATGAGAAAAGCTGAAATTAAGGTGTATAAATTATACGCTAAACTGCCTCTCACAACAGCCACATTCCAGGGTCTAATGGCACCATCTCTGATAAACCGCTTTGGTGGAAATAAAGTCTCCTGCCTCAGGGCAGCTATTCTATAAAATGGCGTAAAACTGTCCTTTCAGAGCTGAGTCTTTTGAGTGGTCCCAACCCCTGTAATGGCTATTCTAGTTGACAACAGTATTTGCATTTCTTAAAATAGCAAGTGTAATCATGTCAAAACCCTAGAATCAATTTACTGCCGGTTTTCTTAGATATTTCTTCTTTTTGTTCCTAGGTATTGCAATATGAAACAATGAAAGACATATTTTTCCCCCTTGAAAAGCTTGGTCTCACTATGCCTATGTTTAGCCACACAGGCCATAGACCATAAAACAGGAGATGAAATAGAGGACCAGGATTAAGCTCAATCCTTCATATAATCTTGCACCAAGGCCCAGAGATGCTTTGATGCTTCTAAAGTTTTGGTAGCAGCTTGTTAGGGTGCTGTTCATAACAGCCAAGGCCAAGACACTTTACTACCAAGTCTCAAAAGTTAGAAATTTTTTGATTTATTAAAGTTATCATTCAGTTTTGCTCTTGGTGTTGTCAATAGAAACAGACATTGAAAGGAAATTCCTGTTATTTTCACATCTCCATGAAATATAGAAAAGGTAAGAGCATGATGATCACAAAATTACTGTATTGTTGACATGGAAAAGCTAAACATAATTTGGAAAGAAAATGTTGAAGAAAGCCTACAATATACACATTTATGTAAAAGTGCATGGTTGTATTTGTTCATATAATTTAAAAAACATGTAACATCTTTGAACTCTGTAAGGTAGAAAATAGAAAATAGCTTTGATAATTTCAGTAAATCTCCATTTAGTTCTCTTAATGCAGACCCTGGTATGTTAAGAATTCACTAATGGGCCTGTAGTTTCTCTCCAACAGTCAGTGTGCTCTCTCTGGTTTGATTTATAGATATTATATTGCACCCCTTAGAGTATGTAGGGGTGCCGATATGTCCAGAATGATAAACAGATGAAGGCAGTGTGTCCCTCGGTCTATTTTAGTGGAATGCTTCCTATTTCTCCAACAGGTCTGTATTTGGGAAAGAGGTAGTGGTGTCCATGCCCATGTCTGAGCTGTTCTTAGGATGATTAAGGTTGTGTGCTTAGAGTCAAAACTCTTGCCAAGCTGCAATTGGTTATACCTGTGATTGTCTTCATTCTGTCCTTGTGACATGTGTAATTCTTGCTCTTTAAATAAAGCATGGGGCCTGAGAGTGACTATTTTGGTTCTGGAATTGTGTTACTTTGGATATAAAGTATACTACAAAAGTGACACGTATTTAGAGGTAGGACATTCAGGAAGCAACTGGACTCAGGAGATGAGTCCACTGATGAGGCCAAAGTATGATAGTTATACTAGAAGGTGTTGGAAACCGAGGTGGCTCAGGCTGAGTTGAAGGGCGTGAGTCAGGGGCTATGACTTTGAGATCTGTGTCTGGTCACTGGCTCTTGCTTTTCAGCTTTCACTCCTTCTCGGCTTCCTGACTGCTAGGAGGTAAGACACTTTCCTCCAAGATTGTGCCTTCAGTCCAGTCAACTATGAGCTAAAACCGCTATGACTGTGAGGCAAAATGAACACCTCTGCCTGGAAGTTGTTTCTCACAGGTGTTGATGGTTACAGTGATGGAAAGCTGACCAACACAGGAGGTAATATGGGTCTTCTTTCTGGCTTCTGAGCTAAGTACCCAACAATATTTATTCTTGTCCCTGAAAGCCTTTGCTAGGAATTTGAATTCTGAATAATCTTGATAGTAAATAATTCCGGTGGAAAAGGCAATTATCAATCAAGTCCTTCAATGTGCCCTATCTGCTGTGTTTCAATGTGCCCTCCTATCCCCCCAAAGATTCCTCTATATCTTTACATACCAATCTCCCCCAAACTGTATTGAATAAATAGGACATCTTGACTTTACTCATCTTTCAATTGGCAGGAGATAATAAATCCAGTTCAGGGGCTTATGATCTTAAGGAATTAATCTTGTCTTGCTTTAAAATAAAAGATAGATAATTCTCATTTTTTTCCTGTTCCCCTGCCCTCCCTCCAACCCCCAGCCCATACACATATAAATTCTCAATGTTGAATGCAATCATAATGTATATATAAAATGTGCCAATAAAAATCAATTTTACAAAGAAGATAAAATAAAGATAGATAATAGGAAATATGGAGATCTTTTAAAAATTAGAAGGGGACCAAGAGATGGAAAGAGGGGTAAAGAGGAGGGGAAGGGGCTGAAACTAACTTGCCATGGGGAGCTGGCACAGGTACATTATGTGCTACAGAGTACTACCCATTCTATACTACAAACGGGTACAGTACTAATAAAATAAATCATGACCTGTTTTGGTCTTAATAACCTAGTAGCCTTATTCTCTTCTTGCCTGAGAAGCAAGAAAGACATAATATTTTCATTCAGAAAAATTTGGGAAAGAAATAATCATAAAAGTAATTACACAGTGAAGAGATAGGGTTTTGTAATTAACAAAATCACACTTACCAACTGTGTGTCAATACTCTCCCTCAAACTCTCTTCTGGCTTTTTTGTTGGAGAAGTGAAATATGGCCCATCACCACAAACTTAACCATGGGGCAGGAGAGACAATGTCTAGAACATTCTAAAGAGCCACACCCCTGTATCGTGTAATTTGACCATTTTCCATCAGTGTCATGAGTCTACGTGAATGATTTTAAATCATAGACTATGGAATTTCAGAAAAGTTGCAAAAAATCTAATAGGCACTGCTGTAGGGAAGGAGTGATCTGGATTCTGTCTGGCCACAGCCTTTGCCTGTACAACCATGCTGACTTGAGTTTCCTTTCTTCAGTCAGGGCACTTATTCTATTCACAGTGGACTTTCACTAGCACTTATCAAATAAGTTTCTTGAGCTGAATACAAATGTATAGGATTTCTGAGTATACTAAATCACATGTAAACATTGTGTTTATAAGTTTAATTCTACCAAAATCTGTTGAGTGGAAGAGAAATACATGAGATACACATATCATATAATCACATACACTAGCATTGCTCATCCTCTGAGTCGTACACACCAGCATCTGCTAAAGGATCTCAGAACTTCATGTCTTTATATTTTAAATTCCTACTACTCCATGACCATAAGAAAACATATTTCCAAGTATCTGGCAATGGCATGGATTTAAAGCTATTTTATATTTATTTATTAGATTACTCCTTTTTACCATTTAATTTAAAAATATACTATTTATTTCTTCACTTAAAAAAATTATCCCTTGGCTGATAAATAGCATCTCAAAAAAAAAAACTATGGGAATTCATAATAAAATTACTATTCCTTTTCCCCATTTCCACATATTCAATAAAATTAGAGAAAGGCTGGTGATTGCAATAATCTGATTGGGAATTTAAATGCAAAGAAAATCAGAAAATTCTAAATTGTAGTTCCCACAGCAACTATAAAAAGACACTCAACATGACTGCATATTTATATTAAGATATAAAACTTAACAACTTCTCCAGTTATACAAATGCTATATAAAAACAAAGGGGTGGAATTATGGTTGCTATGGGAATCACAACTCTGAACCTACTGACTTTTGGAAGTTTAAATATACTGACACAGAATTTCACACTGAATATTACATAGGTGCAGGAACACGCACGGGATTAGAGACAAACATGTGGCAAATGACATGAGATGAAATAATGAACGAAATGTCACTCTGGTGCCTAAATGTCTCCTATTTATGGATCAGTCCCTCTCACTGTGATAGTACATTGCTTCTGAAAACACAGCAAAATATCCCTCGGCTGCATTTAACGGGGTGGTAGTGTATGTGGTTGTTTTTCTCTTTTAGTTTGGAGGTTTAACTGCTCCTATGTATAACGGAGGGAGTGGAGCTATTGGCAAATATGCATCCTTCGTAGGATTCTTAGCAATTTACCAATCAAAACCTTTTATTCTTTTCCAAAATTAAGGTAATAATTGTTATTTTATAGAGTCTTTATGAGACTGATTTAAATGAGATTAGGTCTACAAAATTCCTAGCTGAGAGGTACAACTAATGTATAGATTTTTAACTTTTAGGACTCAACTTTTTTCACTAGACTGCATCTGCTATATCAGAAATCTATTTCAATAACTGCTAGCTGCTAAAAGAAATGTGTAAGAAAACAAAAAGACGATACTCATCTTTGACCATGTAGAAATAATATTCTATTCCAGTGAAAAAATAATGATTTCATGAAGTCTATAATCTATAAAATACTCCACAGTACATAATTATTTAAGAAACATGCACATGTAAGAATTTATTCCTTTATTTGTGTTATACATAATTCTTACTGTTTTATAGCAAGCAGTGAGTGTGGAAAACTAGGCAAATAGATGACAAATTCAATAATGTAGTTCCTCTATGTATTTTTATCCAAAACAACATTAAACAACTATCACTACATAGTTTCAGCTCTCTGGTAGGGTGAGTTCTTTATTTTTGGCTTCTTAAAAATCTGAGAAGTCTTGAAATATTTTTCTTGAGGTACGTTTGAGTCCTTTCAGTTCAACAAGGATATTGCTTCAGAGAAAGATTGACTTAATTATTCATTACTATTATCTCCTCACTGTAAAAATGTTTGCAGCACCATGATGCAATCAGGACTAGTAATATGCCTAAGGTAGGTTCAGTGAATGGATACTGTTCTTCATTTATTGACAAGGCTACAGTATTTGGGCAAAGCTCTCCAATGGGAATTTTAAAATCCCTTACAACTTCAATTTGTCATAATGTCCATAACATCTTCTAAAAAGATTGGTGTTACTTACTTAACATTGCAGTTCATTGGTTTAAATTTTTTCCCTAACTTTGATCACATTAGAAAAGTTCAGGCCTGTAAAGTGAAATTTAATGAAACATTTCCTAGAATCCCTACAACACATGTAACCTTTGAAGAAACTGTTTAGAGACTATTAACACAGTGTAAATAAAAGTTTCTCAGATTTGGACGGAGAGCCAGAGTATGCAGTACACATTTTACATTAAAATGCTAAATACATGAACACACCCCCATATTTGTGTGCAACTGAAACAATTCACCCTCATTACATAAGGTGCACTCTGACCTATTGTATTGAATTTCATTCCACTCCACTCCGCTCCACTTCACTCAACTCCATTCCACTCTTATAAAAGTTCCAGGAGCAATCCACTGAGTTGATCTCAAGACCTACACAAGGCTTTCTCATAGTTTGAATGAAATCTACAACGCATTATCAAAAAGTGACAAAAACTAAGTGGAACACTGAATGATACATGGTGTGGATTAGTCAGTATTCCCAGCACAGGACAATACCTGACACATACAAGTCAAGGAGGAGAAGTTTATTTCGGCTCATGTTTCAGATGGGTTGGTCCATGCTTGGCTGGCTTCACGCAGAGGAAAGCTGCTTGTCATGTGGAGCAAGGCAGTAGAGGGTGAAGGAGCCCCAGGGACAAGACTGTACCTTCTCCAGTCACTCCTCCCGAGACCCTTGTCTTCACACCAGGCCTTACTTCTTAACAGCGTGTTCAGCCATGAAGTCATCAACAGAATAATCCACTAATGAAGATTACTCCTGTGATCCAGTCACTCTATAAAAGTCCCACTTGAAACATAAGACTTTTGGGAAACATTTCTGATCTAAATCATCATGCTATTGGTCTAGCCATTTAACATAGTGCCTCTCTGGAAGATACATAACGTTGGGCAAGTTTTTCAGTGTCTCAATTCATTTTTCATCTGGAAAAGAGAACACACATTAATCCCCTCCAAGAAACTTCAAATTGAGTAAATGTAAAATTCCTTGAACGGTGCCTAGCACAGAGTAAATACTATGCAGATAACATATCAATAGTTAGCTATTCCAGTTATTAACAGCCACAGAATGCTCACAGTGTGCCTCATGGTTACTGTCATAGAAGTTAAGATGAAACTGAATGACAGGAAGTGACCGTATAGTACAGGGTAGACATGGGAAAGTGAGTAATTCTAAGATATGGCATGAGTTTTACTGCCTATCGATGCCTGATTAAGGTAAATCGTGACACCAATCTTCCCAAGAAACAGGCATGATGCTCAAGCTGTTGTGGGGAACCCTTTGCCTCAGTATCCTGGAGTCTCAAAGGAGGAGGACTCACGAGATCCCATATGAGCTGGATCTTCTTCTCTCCGTGCTTCTGTGGCCCTGGGGACCTCACAATCTCTTGTGTCAGCCCCTCCATTCTTCTCCAAACACTGCCCCTCTCTTTATCGCTTTGTTCTCAAGTTTCTTGTTGCTTGAGTGCTCGGCTCAGCCCCAACAGCCTCCCACTGACCTCTGTGATTTACTTCCACAGTCTTTCTAGCGTGATCCCTTTTTATCTTACAAAGGGCCCGTGACAGGGTGACAGGGACATTAAGCTATTTCAGAATTTTGAATCTAACATTTCTTAATTTGTGCTCATGCTTTTTCTTCCCAAGATGCTGCCGTGCCTTTGAATTTTCCTGGCTGATTCTTAGCTTCCATCGCTGGTCCAGCCCTCGAGGCCACGGTCGGGACACCCATAGGATGCACTCTTCCCCAGAGACAACAGCTCTCCCATTTTGACTCTGAATGGCTCCTTCACTGTTGTACTTAGTCACAAATTTGCCTGAATCCCAAGCACGAGGTGGTGTAACCTGCCAAAGGAACCTCCAGAACCAATGTTACCCTGGCAAATGGTCAACAACCAGAAATCAGGGAGAAAGTAAGCCTTAGTTTATAACATTTGGTGATTTCCATGGGGTAAATGCGTCATGGCAATCTTGGGACATCGATATGTGTGTTTGGTAAGAAGAGCTGTCTACATTCAGCTCTCTTGAACTAGCTCTGGCTGAGAACACCACATATCCTGGGCAAAACCATGAATATAAGCAGGTGTGGGTGGCTGAACTGTTGCAACAGTCTATAGACAAAGCAGATTCAGGTCTAGCCTGGGCACTGTCATGCATACACACTCACATACACACACACACACACTTATGTTGACAGACACATAAGTAATAACTCAAGACAATAAATAAGACAAATAAATGACACAAAATATTTTTCTATGATATAGTAATATATAGTTATATTTATATATACTACACAATTATTTTCCATATGACCCTTCAGTTGAATTTTGTTTCATTTTTATAGCTTTTTAAAAAATATTTAATTCATACATTATCCATTTCTCCCATTTAGAGTAAGGAAATTATGAATTTTTCTATCTTTAAAGAGTTAAGTAACTGTCACTGCAGTCAAAGTATATAAGTTTTAAATTTTAGGTCTTACATTTAGGTCTGTGATTCATTTTGTGTTTCCAAATTTTGTGTTTTATGAAAAGAAAGGTAAATTTTCTTAAAGTTATAGATTATAAGATAAAAATTTTCAGTGTAATCTAACAGAAAATACAGTCCTCACTCTATGTGCAAATTAGCCATTGATTTTTTAAATACAAATGACACTAGTCATGATTGAGTTCCTTTGGTTATTATATATTTTCTCTCTTGGAATATGTATGTATCTTTCAAATTCTCCTGTCATAATGCTATAGTTTCACTAGTAGCTCTTTGCTCACTTAACAGACCCAGAACTAAAAGAAGTATTTTTACTTTTTTGACGACTAATTACATTTCTAACAATGTTCTGGATCAAACAGTTTACACTGAACCAGTAGTGTGCTTTTTGGCTGCAATTATATGTGTAAACAATTTCCTCTTCTCCCAAAGGTTGTAAATATCTTTATAAAAATAGGAGAGTGGAAGGGAAAAGGACCCCCCCCCTTCAACTTCACACACACAAAAATAGAAATCTCTTGAAGTTAAAACTAAAAGGAGGTGTTTGATATGATAAATAATGATAAGATAATGGGTTTCTGTGGGATATGGAAATAGACTCCACAATGAAAATGATTACCTCAGCTAAGAGACGGTCGATGGATAGGAGACACACTTCAAGTTTTACTAACCTTCTCCACTTTCTCAGAGTGTTTCCGAGCATTCCACAGAAGAACCCATGAGTGTTCTTGTGTACATGGGTTTCTCTGAGGAGAAAGTCACGTGGGGACCACAAAGGGCCCCTGTATGTCCTGAAGTTTAGGCTAATTCCATTTCTATAGGTTTTATTCCTCAATAGATTAGTGAGTCTTCTAGGCCAGGTGAGAATGGGATGCTCGCAGAAGAGAAATCTGACTTCTATTTAAAACTTAGATGCAGCTGCTAAGCAGGGGGCTTAGAAAGGGGCTGTGCTGGGCATAGCAGGTCACTCATTCCGTGGGGAAGGTGGCTCACCACAAAGATAGATCTCACAAATTGATTAAATATCCACAGCTTTGCTGCGTTGTGAGTTATTAAGGAGCAGTGGCACAGAGACCCTTGTCATCACTAATGAGGGTTCCAACCTGACTGATTTGACCTAATCATAGGGAGATAATAATAGATCTATCCCTCCAATTGCAGGGTAACTTTGATGATTGCTCAGTAGCATGCAGGCCAAAGCAGAGCCCAGCATGGGTTTTATCGTTTATTTAATCTATTTTAGACCAAATTGTGTCAGAGAGAATACAGAAGACATTAAGCTTTTTAGAGTTACCAAGCTATAAATATTTGTCACATGTGATTTTATAGTTTCAAGCTATACTTTCTTTTTATCATCTAAGATTATTTTTGTAATTTTTTTCTTATACATCATGTAGCTCAATGCAATGATTTAAAAAAAAGAACGGGTTGGAAGCCATTGATTTATTAAATTTTTAGCCTGGATATTCTATAATTAAATTAGAATCTAACTTCAGGAGAGATAATAAAATCTTTACATGGGGAAAATACATAGATTCTATAACTTAGAAAAATGAGTTAATTTACTGTACTGATTTTGTTCTTATCTCAATGAAATCAATTCCCCCCTCATCATTCATCACATGGAAAATTTGCCCTTTTATTCTACTTGTCTGATTTACTCTGGATTGGGGGAGGTAAGGACTTAGGACATGTTTTTCTCAATAATCTGGCATAGCTGACTAATCCATATTTGCTTTCCTTTAGTAATGTTCTCCACAAGTTAGCAACCCTCGTAAGAAAAGTTCTATTTAATTCTAAAAGTTCTATTAATCTACTTTATTTGCATAGTTTATTAACACATGTATTATATAGGAGTGGCATGAGCTGTTAGTATGACTTTTAAAGGATATTTGTTTACTGAAATATGAGGTACATAATGTAACTATAGAACTCATTAGTCAAATACATTACCACAAAGTAAATGTAACAGTGAAATAATCTACAGTTCAAAAACCTAGATGATTTTCAGAATCTAAAAGCCATTCTTCTTATCCATTTCAACTGAAATTTCTGTATCCTCTTCCAAGAAAATTATTGTCTCAACTTCTATAATTATAGTTTTTCTGTTTTTGAACTTTATGCAAATGGGCTACACAATAGCCTATATTTCTTAGATCATATTTATTTCAATCATGTACATTTGTAAAACTAATCTATGGTTTGTGCAAGGATGTTAATTCCTTTTCGTTTCAGTGTTATAGCATTTTATTGTATGAATATGTTATGATTTATTTAACAGTTTCCAGTTTTGAATATTTTTGGTGCATAAAACCAAATAAACATTTCTTGGAGTGCACCGGTAGGAGTGAGATTGTTGGGCCCTGGTGTCAGATATTCCAGCCTTACCACACTGTACTGACATGTGGTATCTAGAAGTGCAGCCCCAACATGTCCATTTTACTGTAGTGATTTTCTGATGAACTGAATATATCACATTAGCAGTTTGAAATTCAAATGTCCTTAACTGTTTGTTAGGCTTAAAAACTACCCTCAAAATAATTCTGTAGAGGAAAACATATTTGTACCTAAAAACAAGTATTAAAATTCTGGAATATTACCTACTTTCTAAGAGCAACAAAAATGTGAATAATGGAGTGAATTTATAGTTATTTTTTCTTTAATATTGAAAGTCATTTGAACCTAATATGGTTGAGGATCTATAGGTTTCTTTATGTTTTTAATATTTTTACACCTCAGATACCATAGTTGAAAGGCCGTTAGTAATGCACATAACCTCATCGGACTTTACCATAAATGAGGGAGTGGATCAGAAGACTGATAATGGTGCTGAATAAGAAGCAGTATTTATCAGTCACATCTGAAGTTTTCATACCTGATTCACTGTCTTGAACAATCGGATAAGCTTTGCCATTGTGGGGATAAAAGACAAAGCAAGAAATATCTACCCAAAACCCAGTTTGAGTAGGGATTTACTACATGACGCTGTAGCAGTAAATCTGCTCTCCTGCCCTCTGTCTCAGGGCTAGATTATGAGTTTTGTGGGCCTCTTCTTCCATTCAAAATTGATACATATATGAAAAGTGTAGTGTCTGAAAGAATCAACAAAAGGTAAAGACATTGATGTTGTGTGGTAAAACATTTTCTTAAAACTAAAAGTCATTTTCACCAATGTGAAAAGAAATCACTGTTTCTGTAGATATGTAAATTTCTTACTTTTTTGTGTTCAACTCCAATTCTTATAGATTTCTTAAGCGAGAAGTTCATCTTTGCAAAGCACAGCTCGCAGCTAGGTTTTATAGTGCACGTGAAAGAGAA
Source organism: Thryonomys swinderianus (assembly GCA_004025085.1). NCBI lineage: Eukaryota > Metazoa > Chordata > Mammalia > Rodentia > Thryonomyidae > Thryonomys > Thryonomys swinderianus. Next base: position 56,674 of record PVIC010000855.1, on the reverse strand, counting down.
AAAACTCATAATATGAAATATATAGGATGGGGAGGGAGAGAATAGGTGGGTAACAGAATGTGTGTTTTAGAGAGATCCACAGAAATATTCCACTAGGCACATAAAGTGAATTCAGAAAAGGCAGTGAAACCAGTTAAGTCCACAGAGTATGATTTCTGTGTCCACTCACAGTTTCTATTCTCCATTATATATGTATTCTCTTGGGCCTCCATTTCATTCACTAGCTATTTAATTCTTTTTTTACTTGAGTTCTAAAAATACACAATCATCAGAAATACTGAACTCTTTTTTTAATAAGCCACTCTTATTATCCTTCATCCCCAAATAGTAAGTATAATGGGTCATGGAGACAGACACACTCTTTCTTAATATTTATAAAGTGAATTCGAACTACTGTTGCTGAAAGAACTCCCCAACATCTCCAAGAGGAAAGTGCACTACATGTTAATCTCAATTTTAAGTGAATCTACATTTTGTAGCCCTGGACCATATTTCTATATAAGGCTTTTGATATTTAATTTTTGTTATAATTATTTGGGGGGGTTAGTAAGATTTCTGATCAACAGTGCTTCATTAAAATAAATGATCTGATGAACAAGGCAGCTTAACATTCATATTCTGTGCTAATTAACAGATTCTTCTAATTGTTAGAATGCTCCTGATGTCTTTCTAATTCTTTCAACTCATTACTTTTTCTAGGGAAGTTACAGTTCTTAAAGGAATAGTAACAGATACTATGAAACTTCCTTTCTGTATATACACACTGCCTCAAAATACATTAATTTGTGAAAGCAGGCCAATAATTTAAAATCTGTTAATTGATGTGCTTTCCTTCCAAAACCAAGTGAAATATCTTTCCTATTTTCCATTTCTACTTTCCCATCTGGGATACTAAAATGCATTTTTAAAAGATTACTTCTAGTTGAAGATAATGTAGCAAAACATATATTACAATTGCTTCCAGTGAATATATTTTTGTTAGATTAGTAAATTAGATCTGTTTTTCCTTTACTATTAAGAAGAACAAGGGGAAAGGAACTAATTTTATTTTTAAAATGTTCATTCTTCTATATGATTACTAACAAATAGAATTCATTATATGCTGATTTACATTTGGATCATTAGGAAGTGATGTTTTTGGCAATTAAATGGATGGATTCTCTGCCTGTAAAGGCTGCTGATTGAAAAATAACTACTTTGCTACAGTCCAGGATGATGAACATTTAACAAACACAATGATAACTATATGCCTAGTGAAAAAAATCCTGTGCTCATATGAATATCAGAAGGAGAGGTAGTTCTGGGAAGAGAAGAGATTAAAAGGCAAGCAAATCAGGAAAAGGAACAAATATTTATTTTTTGCCTTTCACGGTTGATTATACTGTACAATCCATGCAGAGATTGTTCTTTTGATTGACAAATATTAAATAATATAATTTCTTCAACCTTTGTTCTCTACTAACTTTTGGATCTTTAAGCCTCAGTGTGTTCTATAGATACTAATTGGAATTTACACACACACACACAAATATGTGTACACAAATTCCAATTAATCTTGAATATAAATTGTCAAAATATTAACTGCATGTGCTTTGCTTCATGAGGAATAATTATAACTTTTCAGGCTACTGATCTTCAGTCTAAAAAAAGAATGTATATATGCTATCTCATTGGATCTATTCAACAATCTGAAGAAATAAACATCCTCAATTTTACATTATAAGTTAAAAAGCAAGGAAAATTTTGTGACTGACCTAATAGTACACCAAACAGTGACGTTCTTAATGAGGGAAACCAATGTAATGTGCTTTTAAAAACTCCAAGCTCTTCACAAACTCAGAAAAATAAAGGACTTTGATAAATGCATTAATGAATTGAAGTGAATCAAACACATTACTTTAAGGTCAATATTATCCTAGAAAAGTTCTAGAAATAAGAATATAAATGTGATTCATTATGACTTCGAGAAGACAGTTAACACCCAGCATAACTCCAAAGTTCTATGTTACCCAGATTAGGCCAAGACAGCCATCTCTTTAACTTGTCAAATCAGCAACAGAGGGTGAGGAAAGACTGAAAAGATCTCAATAGTCCATGTTCCATGTGTCTAGTGCAGCTTCATTTTTAAAAAGTAGTTCTAAACTTCCCAGGAATAATAAGAAAGACAGAGAAAGGTTTTGGTACCTTTGTAAGACAAATCTTGTCCATTTTTCTATAGAAACAAGCATATTATGTGTCTTCAGCTCAGAAGGAAATGTCCCAGTGCTATTCCATGAAGTGCATTGCAGAGTCAAATATGTGCTATCCTGGAGGGGAGAGGGAGATCAGATAAATTATTGATATAATACATTCTTAATTTCCACTAGACTTAAAGCTATCTCTATTTTATGATGCTTATATGAGTCTGTATCAGCTCCTGTTGAAAACATAATGCAACAATATTATAGAGTGTTATGATGTAAATGTGCAATTCTCCACTGAAATTCTCTAAATAAATTTGTGTCCTGGAAAGTCATGAGAAATTAATATCAATCCAACTCTGTATTCTGATGACCCCCTTTCAAATATCAACTATCTCAGGCACTTGGGTTTAGCCAGTGCCTTCGTGGTTTTTCTGTTCAGGTGTCTCGCTAATAATATGAGGAGCTTTCCTTTCTTCCAGAATTCATATGTCCTCACAGCATCTCCCATTCAACCCACGCATCTCTGCCGTGAACTGGGACTCCAACCAGCTGTACTCATCTGCTACCAAAAATATTTGATTTCAGTAATTAGTTTCAGAGCCTAGTGAACACTCTTATGCACATTAACTCTGGTAAATGACTTTGATAATGGTCATTTTTGCCCACAAGTTATGGATTGCACATCTTACGTGTCTTTCAGGTGTCAGACAAATACTATAAATATGAATGGAACCAAAATGTCTGAATTTAAAATGATACAATTTCAGCAAACAAGACCATAAGCCCCGCCCTGAAGAGCGCATGCGCGGGCTGGAGCAAGGAGTAAATGACTGGATGTTGCCGTGTGGGACTTCAGGTGGGATTTGACTGCTGCACTGATAACTTTCATCATGTCACGAAAACTCCAACTTCTTACCAGGTGTCTTTCCCAGAGCCTTCACATATAATGCTGATGCTTTAGTGCCCATGCAAATCCTGTAAATCTACTGGATTGTATTGTATTGTATTAGTTTGCTGTTTGTGGCTGGTACTCAACACTCAACACCTATAACTTTAAAGAGGTTAACTTGCTCATAGTTCCTAGGATTTATTCCTAGGCTGACTCCTTGGCAGAAATATCAGGATGGAAGAAGGTGACAGAAGAAAGTGGCTTAGTTCATGATGTGGAGGACAGCACAGCAGGGAGAAGGGAGCACAGAAGATAGCAAGAAACCACATCCATACCCAGTACCCAAGGCCATGCCTCCTTGACCCCCCCAGTCCCCACACACCTACAAACATGCTTTTGCCCTTCCCTAGATAACTACCAAGTCAAAGAACATAATAATTAAACTTAACTCCCCCATGTACCAAACAATGGCATAATGAGTTTCATAATGAAGGGAATATTACATTGGAGAAATTAAGACTACCAGTTAAGAGAACATTGAGTCTAAACTGGGTATATCTGCAGAATATGTGTTAAGATTCAATAGGTATATTAAAATTCAAAAGGGATATTTAAATTGATAATTTAATAAATTAATATTTAAATTAATAAATTTAAAAACATTTCAAATACATTGTTATTGAACAAATCAAATTGAATGCTGACACTGATTATTCAAAGATATTTTATGCCTTTGAACCATCAAGTCGTTCAGTGGAATATGAAACTATTTCCCAGCAAAGTTAGACTAGAGTTTAGTGTACTTAATTATTTTTCATCTTTAAAAAATAGTTTTTATTTTTTATAAATTGCTTTCAAGCTGTTTTATCTTAAATATAACTGGACTTAAACCTGGCCTCAGTGCTGTTTGCCTATATATTTAATTTGGTGATTATTTTTAGATGCCTAAAAAATCATTTGACTCCTTTCCATAAAATCCTGACAGATTCTGTATTTAGGCTTTTTCCTCCTTAGCTTAAAAAATTATCTGTCAGTGCTATCTGCAAATATATTCCTGGGAACTAAATTTAATAGTCACACTACTCAAAGATATACATGAAAAAAATGAAGAAATAGAGAGTAAAGAAGATGCTCTTATTTTGTTTTGCAAAAGGATTATCTGTGCAAATGAGATTTCACTACATTCCCTTTAGTAGATAGTACATAGTACAGTAAGTAGAATCATATGCGTCGCTTTCCCTTTATACTTCCAAGAGCCTTGTGAATGAAATTATAATGAGCCTTATGTACATTTTCACTGCAATTTTTAACTAGTGTTGATGATTTGTGAAGTATGATCTCAAATTTTTGTTGTTATTTTCTCTCTGTAGAAAATTTATGCTGACATCCAGTCACAAATTTTAGCTTGATTATTTTGAGGGATAGAAAACAGGACTTTATAATAAAATACAGACCTGTTTCTTGCAACAACTAAACATTAATGTGTGTATGTCTGGACATAAAGATTTTTCCTTTTGTAGTTGTTATTTAGATGCTCTCTAAATATGTCCTTCTCCAAGTATTTGTGCCATTTAGTACCCGGCCTTGATTCTGGGTCTGTCTTGTAGTGTTATTAACCAACCAAATGTAGATGAAACTATTTGCCACATCATGGCCAAGACTAAGACAATGTATAAATGTGTAAGGTGCTCTGAGAGACTCTAGCTTCTATGTCAGCAGTCCAACTGCCGTGAGATTCCCACACCATGCAGAGGTCCAGGCTACCCACAGGGAAGACGACTGAGGGCCCTAACCAGGAGCAGGAATTGAAGATGGGGATGCCTGGCCTAACCCCGGGCATAGGACCGTCACAGATAAAACCCAGGGGCAAGGGCAAGTTTATCCTGCCAAGCCTGGGCAACTCACAAACAAGCAAAAAGATTATATTATTGTTTCTGTACTTTGGGTGACTGACTATGCCAAAATAGATTACAAAAGAAATGTTCTACCTGGAAATTCATTTATCCTATAGTGTGTGATCCTAAAAGTCTTTCATATCATGGGCCAGATGATCCCTCAATCCTCTTGTGTTACACACTACTATTTAAAGGAGATCCTTTATTTTAAAATAGTCTTGGTGGTGTACCTAGGATCAAAGCCTCTGTAGCTCGCTGCACTTTCCTTTGATTATAAAATTATAACTTCTAGACCCAGGTGACAGGGGCCTCTGCCTTTAGGGCACTGCTTATTTCTTTGTTGTCACTCTCTATTTGCCTGTTGCCAAATTCAGGGGACTCAAAACAGCCAGCGAGTAATCCTGGAGATCGCCTTTATTGCTTTACATACCGAACTAATAGGCTTGGAATCTCAGCATCTCCTGTCTATCACCCCTACCTGTTCTCTCCAGTTCTTTTCATCCATAATGATTTCCTCACCGATCATAGAGGTGATCGTCTCCGTGATTACAGGTGGCAGGTCCACTGGCTGTGGGCACACTGCCAATGAGTTCTAGAGATCCCCTTCCTATCATTTCCTGCTCAGGTGTCATGAAACTGTCACTGAGCTCTGGCTCCCCAAAGGCCTTGGTAAATGCTTGGTTATTCTTTGAGCACTTGAATAAAGTTGTTATAAAAGGTACATAATATGTGAAAGAATACAACAAGCTAAGATGTGGTACTATTGCTGCAAGTGACAGATGAAACAGGAATTATTTTCGGATTTTTTAAAAGGATATATAACCATATGAAAGAAGCATTTTGATAAACAGAGAAAGAACTCTGTATTATTATTAAAAGCATGTTCCAGGGGAAGATCCAATTCACTCAGGCATCAACTAACATCAACTTTTTAAAGTTCAAGTTGCTTTAGGAAGGTTTTCAGTATATGATTCTCCACAGATGGATACTTTGACTATAATGGTGAAATGAATAAGAACAGAGAGTAAAAAGACTCAGTTTTGGTGCTAAACCCTGTCTGCAAGGGAGTCTTCCTTCTGATTTGTCTGCGTTTCCAGCGTGTCCAAAGGACAGAACTCTTGGGTGATACAAAGAGCCCACTCACAATTTCGCTTTCATGGGAAACTGTTCACCATTGAAGGCCCTTCATAAAGAGAACTTGACAGACATCTGCACATATCTTAATTTCACGGGGTAAATGAATGGAAATCCAGGCCTATTTTTGAATGGACTCATGTCAAATAATTAATATTGTGAGAACCAGGGGACCATTTTCTTTCCTTCGTACAATGGTATCTATCACAAAGATTTTCTACCTTGGCCCTCTTCTGGTCTTATGCTCATGAATGCGTTTTTCCTCTGTGATAATTGCATGTGAATGTTTTAGTGTGATTTTCCAACAGTAAAGGTCATCACACCAAGTAGGAATTCCAGGAGAGACATGGTTTTTCTTTATCTCTTGGGCTCTAGATGACATCAATTCCTTGTACGGCAACAAAAAGGAGCTTGAATATTTAAAATCCAGATTAGATTAGACTAAGTACAAAACTACATTTAAGAAGTTGTTACTTATGTCAAGAACTTTGCTGAACCCAGAGATGAAAGTACGGGGTCGACATTTCCTTTCAGAGACTGCAGAAACTCGGCTTTAGGGGACCTCATATTTCTGGATCACCGAGCAGAAATCAAAAGTTACCTCTTTCAGTTCATGTTAGAGGACAGTTGAGAAGTATTTGTCAGGGGAAGGGAAGGGGGGAAATAACACAGTCTGGCAGCATTTCAAAATGTCAAGACAGAGTCCTATAAGGATTCATGAAGTAAATCAAGTTAGCTGCAAAAAATATGTTATGGTTCAAACTTTTGTTCAACATTAAGTGTCTACAAAATAGCCTAATCTCCACAGTTTTAAAATGACAAAGTGGAAAGAAAAATATTATTTTCTCTTTGAGGTTGATACTAACCATGTAGCAAAAAAAAAAAAAAAAGGCAATATAAGCTCTATAAATATAATGTTAGTGGTGTCTTCTATTATAAAAAGATATGGGGCTTATTTTGGGCAAGTGGATAATAAAACAATATGAAAAACTCTCAAATTAGAAAGCCATAGAATAGAAATAAATTTAGTAAGAACTGAATCCATCTAAACATAAAACTATATTTAGATAATAGTATATCACAAAGGGTCCTCTGAGTAAAATATTTTAGAATACTAAAAATCATAACTTGACAAAAATAAACTTAATAAAATTCACAGATTATACATCTGGAAAATAGAAGATAAATAAGAGAATATTAGAAGGAAGAAAAATATATTAATTTACTCTGTAGCAGAACTTATTATGTAGTATATAATTTTTAATTTTTATAATTATAGAAATAAGTCATTGTGACAATAATCACAATAAATAACTGAGCTAATGTATGTGTGTGTGTGTGTGTGTGTGTGTGTGTGTGTATATATATATATCTCAAAATGAATAGAGGAAGGAAAGCGGGAAGGAGAAAGAGGGAGTAAAAAGAGAAAGCACATCACAGAAGGCAGAATTTCAGTGAAATGGGATTAAATGTGATAAGGGTCAGCTCCTGTTGACCAGAGGCCAGTCCCTCACACCGTGTCAGGGGCAGGACGCCGACTGACAGAGCAGGGGAAGGCGGAGAAGGAGGAGGGTCCCCGGTGGAGCAGCCACGGAATCCGGCGGAGCCGCTCCACCAAGAGGGAGCTGGGGGAAACGAGGAGACCAAGTGCCCCTGAGTTCCTGAGGCATCAGCTATCCAGATGAATAAATACAAGGATATTTAAAAAATCTGTTTTTAGCCGGGCGTGGTGGCTCACGCCTGTCATCCCAGCACTCGGGAGGCAGAGGCAGGAGGATTGCTGGGTTCCAGGCTTGCCTGGGCTCCATAGTGAGCTCAAGGCCAGCCTGAACTATAAAGCGAGACCTGTCTCAAAAAAAAAATCTGTTTTTAAAAATATCCCTTTGTAAAGTCCACATCAATATTTTAAGCAGATTAACAATAAATCTAATGTGGTGGCTTTTGAGTAAAGTACGTTTGCACACTTATACCTCCTTCCACACACATGTGCACATGCTGAACACACTAGAAATGAGAAGGTGTTGTTGCCTTTTCTGAAACACTTTCTTTTAAACGAATACTTAAGTTTAGAATTTTCCATGAGGGAAATGAAAAAAAATAAAAGAAAATCCTGCTTTCTCATAATTCAGTGATTATCACAGTTCACATTTTAATAGATATTTTTTTCCTATCTTGTTTCTCCTGCCCACGAATTGCGGTGCAAGTATTTTCATTATTAATAGTATTATATTACTTCCTGCTGCTCTATAAACTATTTTTGACGAGAATTTTTAAATTGGCAAGGAAAAATCATACTTCTTTCAGTGTGATGTTCTGGCACACTTCTGTGCATTGTGTTATGATCACTTCAGGATATGAAAATAAAATAATAAAGTAGAATTTGTTGGTGGGTGTGAGGACGTCCATCTTATGGTTGAGAGGACCGCGCACCATTGAAACAGCGGTTCTCACAGCGCGATCTATAAATCCTCAGCATCCTCAGAACCTTTTAGAGCACCGAGGACAAAGTTCTGAAATGCTGTTTTTTTGTTGTTTTGTTTGTTTGTTTGTTTGTTTTTGAGACAGGGTCTTGCTTTGTAGTTCAGGCTGGCTCTGAGCTCACTATGTAGCCCAGGCAAGCCTCGAACTCAGCAATCCGCCTGCCTCTGCCTCCCAAGTGCTGGGATTACAGGTGTGAGCCACCACGCCCGGCACTGTGGTATGCGGTGTTGATTGTTGGTGGGTGTGAGTCTCCACGCCCAGCATTGTATGTGGTTTCCAGGGATCGAACTCAGCACCTTGCTCTTGTGAGGCAGGCGCCGGAACCACTGAGCTAACCCTCTGGCCCTCTGAAATGCCATTTACGTTTCCCACCCCATGAACATAGGCACAGATGAGGGAGCAGCGAGGGGTCAAAGTGCTGCCTCTTCCATGAATCAGGTGGTGGCACCGAATGGAACAGTCACTGTATTCTTTATCACAGTCCATTCAAGAGGAACATGCAAATGTTTTTCCAGAATGCATTTGATGAAGTGGGAATTAATTTTGGTTGCATTAATTCTCAACTCTTGAGAACCTTTCCTTGCCATGGTTTGAGTCATCGAGTGGGAAACACCCGTAGGGAACTCTTCTTACGTGCGGAAGGAGTCGTCTCGAGAACTCGCGCCACTGTGCGTGTTACGCTCTGAATTAGCCATTTCTTTTGGAACACGATTTATACTTGAAGGAAGACTGGGGACAAATAATGGATTTTCTGACTTGGATATTCCATAGCCATTTTTGAAAATAAATAAGGCAAACATCACTTCAGGGAAAATAACTGTTTTACTTTTGTTAAGTTTTTAGGGTACATTTAAACACTAGAATTTCAGAGAACCTGTTCTTCCCACCAGTGTTTGATAGTTTCCCAGACTTTTCTGATAAACTTGGTGATGATAGGAATTAATGTAATTTTCCTGATATAATAAAAATCTGCATAATTCACTGTACTTATATTTTCTAAACTACATGACACCACACTGGTAGATTTTAATAGAACCTGAAAGACTCTTTGATACTGTTTCAAAATTGACATCATACATATTGTAACTAACTTTACAAGATTATCTTAAAGATTCTGTTAATCTGTAGGGAATTGTTAAATAAAAATGTCAGTAATCATCTAAAAGTCTATTTAAGTCTTTCCTTTCTAAGAGAATGGCTGTGTGAGGCCAAATTATTTTATCTTTTAGCCAAGAGAACCACACACGGTAGACTTAAAATAGAAGCAAAGAAGAGAATCGACTGGTCTTCTATTGCATTTGACATTAAAGAGATTTGTAAAAAATGTAACACAATATTACTCTCACTATATTTAGATGTTGAAAATTTACTATTAAAATCTACTACTGTTATTAATGTGTCATAGATTTATTTTTTTTAAGTTTTAACTCCCAATGTATTGTGAGTAGATAACATTTACACACATAAAACCTTGATTTTTAAAGCTATGAAGAATTTCTCAGATCATATAGTTGTGCATTTGAAAGAAGACATCATATGAGCCTCCTTTTATGACTATTATATAATAAAATTACCAATTACACAAATACTCAAAAAATAAGAGATAAGCTTGAAGTGAAAAGTGTCCATATTTACCTAACTCAATTTTGAATTAAATGGAACTAAAATTTTAAGGTTTAACAAATCCTTGAAAGGCCAACCACAAACATTCTGTGTATATAGATATTATTGGGATATTTTAATGAGGAGACTTAGACACGGACTGAAATCCTTAAATGTTCTTACTTAAGTAAAACACACTTGAGAGCAAAGGAAGGAGTCAATTTAAAAAGATGAGTAAGAAAAAACAATCAAGAAAAGTGAATCCAAAAAAATGAGTATTGTTGAAAACATAACTAAATTAGAAAATTATAGCTTTGTAAATCTGACAAATGACAGACACATGGAGATTATGTTGGCTTAAAAAATATAGAATGAGAAAGCTGTAGCTAATGTGTTTGAGCAATAAAGTGTCAGCGAAGGACAGAGCACCTAGTAGCAACTGTCGAGCCCAATTGAACAAACGGTGTCAGCGAAGACAAATGCAGCGCCCCGTCCAAAACTCTTGTTCAGTCCTCTGTCAGGCTGTTTGTCCGCCTGCCCAGACTTCAGACCATTTCACCTCATACTCTGCCTAACTACTCTGAATAGTTTTCATTCGTTTCTTTATGTTTAATGGGAACAGCCATAAGTGCACCCCACAGAAGCTGTGAAGTAGGTGAGGTGGATTTTGATCCATGCGCTTTGCCTCCTCTCTGTCCTGCATCGTTTTTCTCCAGCTTTGGCATTGATTCATTTTTCCATGTTGACACTGAAAATAACAAACTCTAGAGAAGTAGGTCATCTATCCAAAGGTCTTAACATTTTTTTTTTCTTTTGAGACAGGGTCTCGCTTTGTAGTTGAGGCTGGCTCTGAGCTCACTATGTAGCCCAGGCAAGCCTCGAACTCAGCAATCCTCCTGTCTCTGCCTCCCGAGTGCTGGGATTACAGGCATGAGCCACCACGCCCAGCCAAAGATCTTAACATTTTAACGAGTAAATTTTTTGGATAGAGTATAAATACTCATCCTTGTTTAGCATATTAATTCTATACATGTGTTAAATGTTTGAATGATAAAATTTTCTTATGGCTTTTTAAAAACTTTTGCTACTGGGGATTGACTCAGGACCTTACACTTCCAGTGTAGGCGTGGTACCACTGAGCTAAATTCCAGGCCCCAAATGATAAATTTTTGATAGTATTTATTATAAAAGATTTGTTTAGGGAGTTGGGGACCTGGGATATAGGACTCCTAATAATCCTATATATGTTATTTTATTTCCTGACCAGATTTAACAGCTGTTTTAAGATAGAATCAATCTTGCAAAATGGCTTTTGTGTTCACATTTAATTTCCTTTTATTTGGTCAATTGGGCTCGACAGTTGCTACTAGGTGCTCTGTCCTTCTGCACATCCCCTTGTATTCAGGAGGGGCTCTTCGCAGGCAACTTTAAAAGGCCCACGTACCGCCTAGGGCCCATTCCACCAGCAGGGGCACCTACCAGGTCATGACCCAGTCCTTTGAGTTCCTCCTTGCTGGGCTGCAGTGGCTTCTCTCTGTCCTTCCACTGTCGAGCAAAGCTTCGGTCACACAATTGCGTCCTCTCTTACATATGCTCCTCCCATGTCCCCCAAACCACTCCTCCCTCTTCCTCCTTGTTGACAGTAGAGGTCATAAATTAGTAGATCAATCTCTTGCGGGTTTCTTTAATATTCTATGTAACTTTGTAAAAAGTGACACTACTAAAACTATTAGACCTGTTTGAGTATGTTACCTCATTTCTACCAAAACCATAAGCAAAATATCCAATGCTACATTTCCAAGTAGATATTATTTTTCTTCTCACACTTTGAACATTCTCATCCCTATTTTGACACCTCTTTTGCAATCATGTACTTGTTGCCACTGACAATGAGAGGCGTGGATTCTAGATTTCCTAAATAATATTTTCCATTGTCATTGTATTTTTCCATTAACAGTTTAGCTGATTGACTAGGAAGAAAATGTGTTCACATGAATACACTTACAAATCATTAGACATACTTATTACTTTTTTCCTGGTTCTTTATCCTGTTATCTCTTGCTTCAGAAAACATGCCTAGTATTACCTCAGACTCCGTGGCTTTGGCTCCTTGGCCTCTTCCTTCCATGCCTCAGGCTCTCTGTCTTCACTGAGTGCTCCATTGTTCTGATTGTCTCTGTTTTATGCCTAAGTCCAGTATAATTCACAGGAGAGGCCAAAGAGGGTAAACTACACATGGTAATCTCTAAAAGATACATATATGCATTTTTTCTTTTGTAACAGACATTACTTTGCTATTCAAAAGAGGAAATGGATAAATAAGGCAAAATCAACTTAATTAGCTCTCTAAACCTTATTAAAGTTATAGATTATTAACCTATTTTCTAAAAAAAGGCCTATTTCATCAACTTATCACAGGTGTATCTCATTGATTATTAATGTATCATACAAGGTGTGGTTATAATGAAGACTTCAGTCCTGTCTGCCACCTACAGTGGACCCTTGACTTATTAATCCAATTCATTCCTGACAGCTGGTTGTAACTCAAGTTGGTTAGTTGAAAGCTCAGTGTCCTATGTACAGCTTTCAAAGTCTCCCATTCAGCAGGCAGATCAGCTCTTTAGAGAGACACTGGCTCAGGATTTCTCAATTAACCTCTCACAGGAAAGTATGTTGTAATGATCCTTCTGGAACTCTTTAAGTCTTAAAACTATACATGAGATCATCTGGAGGCACACACAGTCAGCATTTGGGTCATAACTCAAAACTGTAGTTGTAACTTAAAACAAAAATTCAGGTAGTAACTCAAGCTGTTCATATGTTGGACTGGTTGTATTTGAAGGTCCACTGTATTATATTTGTAGCAGATGATCCACCTTGATGTCCTTTAAAACCAAAGTCATAAGTGCAAGCTATATACATTTACCCCTGGGGAAAGATTCTATGAGACAAGATAAACCGTAAGCCCAACCACAAGATGATTCCGTGTAAATGATGATGATCCAAAGGAAGAACAAGTCTCTGTTGTAACAAGATTCATAACCCAGGTGTCTTTTAGCAACACTTCTGCCAGCATCACTTTGCTCCCAGAGAGGCTGCAGTCTTCAAGATGCATTCACATAGAAGAGAGGTGTGAATGTCGCGGCAGGTCCAGAAACGGAGATGGATTCTGATGCTCTTCTCAAACTCCAAGGCTGAGACTGATCTTTTTCTTAGAGATCATTTGAAGTTCACCTCTTTGTAGAATCTCCTGACTCACCAAGAATACTCTTTCTCACCAGAGGATCAGGAGGATGATGTCATAAAATATTCATGCTAAGAAGTATCTTGGAGGTTCTTCATGCCCTCAGTGTATCGCTGAGGAGGTTGGAACTCCAAGACTGGTTGTCCTTCGAAGGTCGTGCTAATTCTTGGTGGCAGAACTGAATCATTTGACTTGAAATTTCTCCTCCTCCCCCTCCACCACACTTCTACTTAGAAGCTATAGGTTCACTCTCTGAGATTTTCTGTGATCACACTTTATTTATAGTCTACTCAGACTACAAAATTTGCTGGGAAATGTGTCTTATTAGTAATATATTCTCCACTCTTGCCAATTTTATACTTTTACTTTCTCTGCTATATCCACTCTCCCTCCCCACATTCCTGCTTGCTAGACCCTATCCCATATGGGATACTTGGCTTTTCAGCCACAGATTCATCAACTTAACTATTTCTTTCATGGATACCATATTAGTTTTTGACTATATCATTCCCTAAGTTTTCAGTAGACAATTGAAGACAGTAAAGGTGGATATAGTCCACGAGTTTAATTGCTAGTGGGACAGATGTCAGCCCCTCCAGAGAGTTTCAGACTGCTTTATTGAAAGAATCACTGGTAGAGAAAGCATCCTGGAAGATTTCCAGTGAAGTTTTTAGTTGGGAGAAGGCTGCGACAACTGTGCTGTTATTCAATGGAAAATGAGTATGTAATTGGGAATTTCTATAAAATGTTGCAATCTGATCATTATTAAAAATGTATTCATATCACCACTGGATAAAGTTGTGTAAGTGAAGGAGTAATCACATCACTCTCATCTGCTACTGGCCAGTACTTGTGTGTCTCGTGTGTCACGTGTGTCATGCTAGTGTGAGGACAACTGAATCAGAGAAGCTAATCAAGAGAAGAGAACATGCAGAGAGCAGTGGGTTTTTGATGTCCGGTTACGATCCCCTTCTAGAACATTCATGTAGCCATTGGTCTTCTGGTAAACTGGTACAATCTTAAAAATGAGTTTCCAGTGTTTTCTCAGTGTTGATACCATATGTATCAAGCAGGAACATCATTCTCGATTGTGGTAAAGACTGGGTAACAAAACCGAAGGTGGTGAACAAATGAAAAATGTGTTTCAGACACATTTTAAGATGGTGCTATAAATTCATTTGTTTAATAAATTCAAGCTTTAAAATCTGGTTTCAAGAAGAGTTATAATAGAAAGAATAGGAAAAACAGGAAACAAAAATCAACTCTGACATAAACCTCAGGATTTCTGCCTCTTTGGATCCATCATCTTATAAAATATGGACAGAAATGTTGTTTAAACATTTCACTTAAAATATGGCATTTGGGAGCTAATGAAAGAGTGACAAAAATGAAATTTTTTATTTTTTATTTTTTTTAGTTGCATAGTCCTGGAGGGCATTCCTCCTTGGAAGCTAACTGCACGCTGACAATCTGAGGATGGGAGTGCTGCTTTTGACAGTCTTGCAAGGTTAACAGAACAAAGTTTGGAGATTAATAATGTTAAAAATATGTTAGTTATTTAATATTTATTACGTATCAATTGCCTTTAAAATCTGAGATATGTATGTGCACAACACACACACGAAACAATGGCTCTTTCACAGTCTACAGCCATTTTACAAATGATTGGTGCTAAGTGTCCCCAAATAGTCCTTAGTATCCATGCCTAGAGGATGAATTGTTTTATATTAGGACTACTATACTAATTACTGTAAAACTCAAAATAATGTTTGTTGCACTTCTATTGCTTTCAACACCCACATTGCTCTAGTTAGATTTTTGCCTCATCCAGAAATATGAGCAGTGTTCTACTTCAGCTTTAGGTCAGAGCAAGGCAGTTGCTGTGATCGACTTCGGGAGCAAAGCCAGCGAGAGCGCTGCACGGCTTCACGAGAAAACCCGGAACGAAGCACTGGTGTTAAATCGACGCGTCCGGGCTGAGCGCAGTGGTGGACGACGGGTAATCTCAGCGCTCTGCCAGGCCCGCGGGAGAGGATGACAGGACCGGGCCCAGTTTAGGCAAATCGGTGCGACCTTGTCTGAGATCTGAAAACAAAAACAGCCATTTGTGCTTTATATCTATAATACTGATGATTTCTATCTTACTTTTCAAAATAACATACAGGATGCCGTCATCTTAGAAAAGTAAAGGAAATGTAAATATTTGGGGTGCAATAAAGCAGCAACACTGGAGCCACATCAGTACAATCTTCCAATCTACTTTTCATCTAGACAGGTTTCAACTATTTTGCTGGTTATTATTCATTTAGTTTCCCCTCCCGTATTTCATTTTTTTCTACTGATTTTATTTTCCTCTTCTTAGAAAATGACACTTTCCCAATTGTAAAAGCTACGCTTTATTTATACAGTTTTATTTTATAAACCATATATTTTAAAGATAGATTCTACTTAGAATACTTTTCTTTGAGTTTCTGAGACAGGGTCTCACTGTGTAGTTCAGGCTGGCTTGACCTCACTGTACAGCCCAGGCTGGCCTTGACCTCAAGGGGATCCTGCTGCCTCGGCCTCCAAAATGCTGAACTTGCAGGTGTGCACCCCACCCCACCCCCAGCCAGTGCAGAGCTCCTAAGAGTAGAGCAACGTGAGAACTACAATGACGTGCACAAACCGTGCCACGTTACAGGAGCCTCTGAGCACCAGTCACCGCACGCAGACTCTTCCGCTGCCGTCTGCGTGGCCCTATCAACCAAGCACGTCCCGTTCTCTGTAACTCCCCACCCAGCCTCCCAGCAGTTCTTCACCTGTGAGGACAAACCCTCTACTCTCCGCGTGCTTTGAATTTGTTTGATAGTAAGAAGCAGTTGCGGTGACTCCTGTCCTGCCACAGGCTGTCTGGGCTGCTGCGGACGCTTTGTGAAGTTCCTGCCTCCGGACTCACTCTTCTGCACCCAGCCCTTGCCAGCAACCTCTGGGACCCCTCTTCTGAAAGACTATATTGGCTTTCTCCTGGTCCACAAGGTAGTTTCTCATAGTTGACCATCCAAAACTATCAGAGTATACCTGAGTTTTTGGTTTTAGCCTCGCTTCCAAGAATTGCTAGTAGATTTCAGCTCTGTTCCCAAAACTTCAGTATTTTTTCAGGTCTTAGAGTCTTTGTTTCCACTGCGGGAATTATTTGCCTTTCCTCTGCTTGCATATGATTCACGTCAAATATTGATATCTCTGGAAAGCTTTCCTTTCACACATAGGACCTTCATAAAAATATTTTACTACAGATTTTATAGGTAAAAAAAGGAGAATGAGTGCTATATTTTAGAACTCAAACTGGCCAATTCCCATCCAATATCATTTAATCATCTCTCCTACTTAAGTACCATAACTATTTTATGCAATTCCTTCTTTTTTTAGAGACTCCACTCAGCCCCCAGCCTACTGATGTCAAATATTGATTCTAAGCCCTTCTAAATTTTTTTTTACTTCTTTTTTAGTGGAAATTAACTACTTTGGCTTTCCTAATTTTATATTTATATTTTAAACAAACAATTTTAACTTCATCATGAAACAATATATTGAGATTGTTCTTACCTAAAAATTCATCTTTGTATATCTTTTTTAAAAAAAATTATCTCTATTGGTACATTGTATATCATGATCACTGTCAATATTGGGAATTTGTAACAGTGTATGACACATTTTTCATTTTTTTCCCTTTCCTCTACCCAACCCATAGCCTGCCACCCTCTCCACACATAAGTTTTGTTTCCCTGTTTTTGTTTTATTACATCACATTTTTTCCTTACTCCTCAATTATCAACTTTTAGAATGCCACAGAGATAGATAGATTATAGATAGATAGATATAGATATAGATAGGGATTTTTTTCTAAAATGTTTTCTTGTCAAATAGTAGAGAAACAGAAAGTATTTAAAATATGACACATGTCAATAAGGAAAGAAATATTTATTTTTTCTGTTGCAAATTGTATAATTTCTAAATTCTCAAGAAATATGTGTGTGCCAATAATATTAGAAAGTCTCATTCTCAATTCATTTGGAGGATGTGGGCAATTTAATTTGAAACGGGAAGGAAGTGCAGGAGTTTTCGGTTTTCAAAACTTTTCTCTAAAAGAAAGGAGTTGTCTTACTAGAAAAGAAAAAAAAATATCATGTCAGTTTTTAAACACACATCTTGAAGTAACCCTAGGGAATATTCTTAATAGAATTGGATATAATACAATCATAAAGATTTTCTTCCATATAGTTTCTAAAAGCTTTTTGCTACTTTTCTTTCTTAAGGAAGAATATTTTATAAGTGCCCACTAGTTTGCCAAATTGGACTGAAGTGAAGTTGGCGTAGGAAAAAAAAATCACAAAGACTAATTTAGTTCCAAAGTGCATTTGAAGATCAGTGGGTTTGGGGTCTGAATGTAACTGCTCCCTTGACCAAATCCAGCCACAGACAACGGCTTTCCTCCCATACTTCTATATAGCACATTTCAATGACAATGACAATTTTTCCTTCTGGGCAATTATGAAATGGACCAGTTCGCCTGCCCCTTGGAAAATGTCCCAGAGTGAGAGCACTTACACACCAGCACCCTTCTCCATTCTTACCTTTGTGTAGTTGACAGTGAATTCAAAGGGCCTCCTAGTATCAGTGTATGTAGAGAAAATTATTCCCCGGTAGCAGCCATCTATAGTCATGATGGAATGCATGTGCTGTCTTATTTTTGTGGGGAGCCAATTAAAAATAAATTTGAATACTTCATAGTTCAGCACAGGACTCCTTCTCTCTGGAATATCATTTCCCCATAGAACTATCTGCTTTTGATCTTTCTCCTTTAGCTCTAGATTTTAATTTTTGATTAATAGAATACCAAAAAAGAATTGGATCCACAGTAAATTGATAATCATATTACCAAATGAATTTTTAAACTGGTGTTACCTTTCAGCGGTCATCCTGTTTCCCCCCTTCCTTCTCCAGAGGACTATAGCAAGGGAAAGAAAGCTTGCACTGAGATCTCTCTCCCTGCCAAGCACTGTGTTAAATACTTTATATAGATTATTCAATTCTGAGAAAAAAGTATTCTTATCTCTTGTTTTATAGATGAGAAAAAAAGACCAAGATAGATTAATTTACTCAAGGTGACAGAAATACCAAATGGTGATTTCAAAGTGGATGTATTTTCCACTTGGCCATGAAAAACTATTTACCCATATGAGCTTTTTCCTTCAAAATACACTGAGTGTAGATGAAATGCTAGTCAGAGAGGGAGAGATGTATTTCTGAGTATTTATTCTGTGCCAAGTAGGTCTTCAGTTTAATGCAATCAATTGGGCATACACCCTTGGTCACCTGTGTTGGAGCAGGTACTGCATTCATCATTTTGATAGTTTTCCTTTGCCGTACTGCTGAGTCCTCAGACACTTCTAAGACAGGAATAGTTCTTGCCATTATAGAGGGGAGAACAGTGATCAGCGAAGTGAATTAACTAACAAAATGTCGTTATGTTCCCAAGTGGTAATGTCTGAATTCACGCTTAGATGCTAATGCTCAGTGCAGTCCGTGCTCCTCTGTGATTCTGATTCTTCTTCAGAACAGTAGAATCCCATGACTCGTCCATGGACATGAGAGATTTTGACCCTCGTGTCCTGCCTGGCAGTGCAATGCTTTTGCATCTGCATGTGAAAAATGTGGCAGATGGGAGGAGAGACAGAAGAAAGGAAAGAAGGGAAGTAAAGGAGGTCAGAATGTGATATGTATAGGAACCAACACCCATGATGAATATATTTACTATGGATTGCAAGCATACAATAAAAACAAAAGGGAAAAGGAAATGGAGTCTTTTCTATATGAATTCTTTTCTTTACTATAAACCCCACGTCTACAGTGCCACTGAGCTTGAGTATTTCAAAACCTTTTTTTTTTTTTTTCTGGGAGGGGTACTGGGGATCGAACTTGTGCCCTTGTGCTTCTAAGGTAGGCAAGGTAATACTTAAGCTAAATCCCCAGTCTTTCAAAAAAGTTTCTGACTCTCACAAAGCAAGCAAAGCCATTATTTAGAGCTCTCTCTGTTTTGTTTTGTTTTGTCAAAGACAGGTCTTGTCTACCTCGGGAGACCATCTTCACCAATGCATATATATATATATATATATATATATATATATATATATATCACAAGAAATGTAGAGATCTTCAAACAGCAGTGGACAAGCAGAGAGGAGTTGGCTTTCCTAGCATAGGCCCTACAGGGTTTCAGTACAAAGGAGAATAACAAAGCTTCCATAGACCATCTCTACACCCAGGCAAGTGTCTCTAGAAATACTTCAGCTTTTGGCCTGGAATAGCAGAGGAAGTCCAGTGAGGAAAGAAGTCCTTTCACATTGGCAATGTTTCTTAAACCAATTATCTGACTCAACTTTAATTCCCTTGGGACTGGCCAATTCTAATCCTTTTATGTTCCAGGGTCTATGGTAGAGACTACTCCTGCGTAGAAGAGCTGCAGTGCTGGGTGTTTCTACTGTTTTCAAGCCCCATCCGATGTTTTAACACCTCATTTGAAAGGGGGGACAGTGTTGACCTTGAGGACAGGGTCGAACGACCTAAGGAAGAATTTCATTTTGTACATGTGGTAAACATTATCACCCACTTTTATCCATTACATTCTAACTTCGACTATGGAAGATTCCTTGTTAAAACACAAGTATCTGACTCCTAAGAAATCAGAAGAGAGAGCTCTCCATGTTAGTTGGTGGGTTGATTTGGAAGGATATTTTTAATCTCATATTTCATTTGTCTGTAAGGATGGGAGCCTGAAGGAAGTGAAAGACTGTTCCACATTTGAGGAAGGAGAGAGCTTTAGGCACAGACCCTGGGTTATGATGCATACACCTCCTCAGTTAAATAGGCTCTCATATTACAAGCTAATACGAGTTTTATGAGAGCAGCAGGGCCTGCTTTTGAGAGGCCTGGTCAGCCACTTCAGCAATTCAGTCACAACATGGATACGTAGATGCAAAGCTCGTCACAACGTTTGGTCAGAGTCAGATGCATTAATTAGTTATCTGTTGTAATGACATTTGTTAAACCGGATTCATTTTAAAGAAAAGGGTTTATGCAGTTCACAGTTCGGGATGCTGGAAGTCCAAGCAGCACACTAGCTCTGGCAAGAGCCCTCTCAGTAGAAAGCATGGTGTGGTAGGGAAGATTACACTTCCAGCCAGGAACCGTCATAAGAGGAAGGACCAGTAAGCGTCCCCCTTGGCCTCACCTCTTCGAGGGTCTCCACCTCTTCACATTGGCACTCTGAAGATAAAATTTCCAACACATGAACTGCTGACTATCCACGGTCAAACTGTGGCGCCCTGCGTGTCAAATATTTACCTCGATTCTTTGTGCTGCTCTCTAGGATGGCCAAACCATGGGGGACACTGTGCACTAGAACATTCACTGTCTTGCAGTGAAGTTTCAGCTGCCTCTGTTTTTCCAATTGGCCACAAGGGAGTAGCAATGCTCATAAGTGTGTGATTTCCTGCCCCCGGTGCTAATGCTGTTAAAATCAGTGATCTATTAACCGAAGCCTTGAACTCAAACAAAACCAGAAAAGGAATACAGAATACAGTGCAATAGTAAAATGAGATACACTGCTGACTTATTTCACAGAATGTGGTAAACACCTCCCAAGATCTATATTTTTAGCTAACAAAAGAAAAAGAAAACTAAAAAATAAAGGAGGGGAAAGCTCTCGGCTGAAAAACAAAGCTTAATTAAAAGAAAGTATAAGGAAAAAGAAATAAGCACAAAATCTAGAAAGTAAGATATAAATGCGTTTTCTTGGGCACGTAGCTTTCTACTAAGATAGCATAGTAAAATTAGTATTCAGATCTATGGCACAGGGATTCTATTATTAAAGCAACTGAAGAGTTTTGATATTATAAATATGTATTACTTTGTGAAACTAAGAAATATATTCTACTCAAAGTTCTACTAATGCTGAATATTTTAATGAAACTTAATGCATTTTTATACAAGTGGTAAAAATTATCCACTTTAAAATTAGATAAAAACGATTTGAGAAATAATTATATGTGTTCATCAGACTGGAGTTGGAGGAGGCCTGGAGAGCAGCCCTGGGTCAAATCTTTCCTTTGCCTCCTGGCACTTGATTCCATGATGATGCCCCAAACCACATTACTGGCAGTTGGATCTGAATATTTGGCTAACTCCAACTCATTGTTACTCCTTGTTCACCCCATCTGGTCACTTATGAAAAGTACTTATTTTGAAAAATTCTATAAATCTTTTCCTTCTCATTGGCCAGTGGTCTGAGGTATCCTCTCTCAGGCCCTGCTGTGGGGACAGAGCCACACAGTTCACTGACTTTTTGTAAATGATGGTGCAGGCTGTTCAGATTGTAGCAATACGCACTCGCTAGAGTCATGGCTTTTAAGTTAATCACAAACGACCCTCCTCTCTGTTCCTACCAGGAAGCCTTCGGCACATCACTAATACAGTTCTGTCAGATCTTGCACTAAAACTGATTATACGGTGCACAGTTACATTTTGGTTTTACTTAAATGTATATTTAGTTTTTCATTGAAATGCTTCTTCAGGATTCTTTCTCTTTTTCTCTCAATGTCTTCATTTCTACACATTTCTTTGATTCCTCTCTGCCGATCTCTGAAGCCAGCATCAGTCAACAATGGATCACAGTACCCTAAATTTATGTATTCACTACAAACACAGCAGTATAACTGTGACATATGTGTTACTACATCAACCTATACATCTATAGATATCTATCCTCTCTTTCTAAAAACACATTTTCCAGTCTCACCCCCATTTTATGGATTGAAAAATAATATAGGTGTCCCTTACTAAAGAAAATAATACTACTCTGATATTTCCCTATTTTGTATACACAACACTATTTGTAAAAGAACCATCTTAAAAGACTGTTGAGTGCTTAGCAGAAGCTGAAGATTTTGTACAGGATGGAAGAACAGCTGTGCACGGACGACTTAGCTTGACTTCACCACTCTCCTCCATGACCGTGATGATACACTATCTTCCCCGAGGAACACGGGTCTTTCCATATAGAATATAACATCAGAGTCTGTGCTGCGGACAGGTAGACAGGGAAGGGCATGCAGAGCACTCTACGGTTTGAATAAAGGCCCCCAAGATTTTGAAACATCACCTACATTATCTCCTGTCTGTGAAAACCAACACTCCAGGCTTGTGCAAAGGAAATCAATACAATTTCTAACCCAGTTGCTCCAGTGTAAAAAAAAAAAATCACAAGACATATTCTGCTTACAGGCGTGAGCCACCAAACCTGGCACTGTGGTATGTGGTACTGATTGCTGGTGCGCATGAGTCACCATGCCTGGTATTGTATGTGGTTACCGGGATCAAACTCAGGACCTTGAGCTTGCAAGGCAGGCTCCGTAAATACTGAGCTAAATCTCTGGCCCAGGGCTATTTACATTTTAAAAACTCTGTGTTTTACAGAGATTTTCTGTGTTTTGCTAACTTTTATAAACACTTGTCTCCCCATTTAAATCACATAATATCAGAGTGATAATAATAATACAGAAAACACTTTGCTTATATCATGCCCATTGTCACTGTGCATCCCTTTATGTTATCTTTTTAATCTTCATAACATCTTTGTATAGAATCTCTCAGTAGCTATATGCACTTGAGGTTCAGAGGGCTAAGATGCTTTCCTAAAGTTATTTCCATTACTAGGCAACAGGAATGAAAACATCAAGGTGTTAGTAACAACTGAAATATTTTAATGCAGATTTTGTGAATGTCCAAAAAACTATCACTGTACAATCAAATTTTAAGCAAATGCCAATTATGTGTGCTGTCCGTCCTTTGGGACACCCCTCTTCCCCATCATGGGATAACATTAGTCCCGGGAGTAATGCATGTTCCACGTGACACTAACAGATCTGCAGCATTGCTGCACAGGTAATGCCTGGTAAGTTTCATTTTCTGACTCCCGTGGAGAGCTTCATTTACGTGAATGTCATTGAAATAGCAACAATTTATGCCACGACCTAATGAAGATGTGCACCGGATTATCAAAAACCCTGAATGTTTACATTTAAGAAAGTTAGTACAGTTGAAGATAAATTGCCATAATCCCCCTCAAAATTCTCTCCCTCCTATAACATGTCATCCTAGCTTTCTCACCACTTTCAGAGAAATTGTACAAATCCTCTTCCTTTAGTTTTTCTCTCATAGCTGCCTTGATGTTTTGAGTTAATTCAAAATGTTATCTTTCCTCGGGTGATTTTGACTGTGGGGAACAAGCACGACTTTTGCTGTGCCCAATTTATTTTTATTTGAAGGAGGTGGGGAAGGTAATTCCATAATATTTTCAGGCCCCTGCGTTTTCCTAGGATGGCACTTGGAAGCAGTGGTCAATATATATTTGCTTACACCTTCTAGAGGCACAGAAAAGGACTTGCAGGCCTGCTTTCAAAAGTGTCAAAAGTGACTGGATAGGTGTACTGGATATCTGTATGTGTGTATCGGGTATTTTAAGTGAGATTAATGGCAGTGTTTCTTAATTGTAATAATTTTTAAACTTTGCACATTTGCCATGCAATTTGATCATACCCCATACAAAAAATCTACTACAAAGAAAATGCCTTTGATAGCTGTGATGATTTCAGTAACGTTTGTTTCTTCTGTTACTTGCCACAAAAGGTTCTAAGAGCTTTCATATTCAAACTCTTGTCATGACTAATGCTGAATATCACCTTGCCTCTAACGCATGACGATTTGAAAGAATATGCAGCCAAAACGGCAGGAATAATCCACAGTTTCCTCTTTTCGTTCAAAAATAACAGGGTTAAGACCTAAGCAAGGGTAAGGCCTAAACAAGAGGCAAGTGCGATGACAGATCAGGTGATTTGACAACAAGGTGCTAATATCTTGGTGTCTTTCTGTGCCATCCTCTCTACTGCTGGGAAAATCTCATCCAAAACACAAAATTCACTGTGTGTTCAACCTGCAGCCTAGAACAGTGACAGTGACCTGCACCCGAGAGAGTTGTGGCTAAAAAAAGAACTGAGAGCTGTTCCTGAAATGTGCATTTCTATTTGGCAAAAAACCTATTGATTGTAAAAGGACTCACTCCCGTAGAAGGTATAGCCCAGTAATTATGAAAATATAGTCTTTAGGATTTTATTTAAAAAAAAAACAGTACTTTTAGTATCTACTCATGAGGCTCTTAACCTGATTTCTTTTGAAACCAATAGTTTAGATCATTTCTTACTGTCAATTTAAAGAAATCAAGAAACTGAGATTCTGAAAAAGAATTTCTCATCTGAAATTTTATATAGAGAATCTGAGGTGGTTCTAAATCCTAGAAATGCAGATGCCCAATTCACCCAGTTTTAATCTAATCAGTAAATATTGCTTTCTTTTCTTTGATTCCTTTAAAATTGTGGCTAAATTAATAAAATATAAATTCCACCATTCAAGGAGCTGAATTTTACTTTTATTAATATTTACATTTTAACAGAGTCACAGGGTCCCATATAACATCAACTTCATAAGTACCTACAGCAAAATATCTTGAAAAATGTTGAATGTCATTGTAAAAACAAGAATTCTTCAATTATTTGAAAATTATTTCATGTGAGCAATCTGTGTGCAAAGTACCAAGGGTAATGGAATGCAAGTCAAATATACACAGAGGAAAGAACCTGTGTCTTATGAATTGCTTTCTTCTCTCTCTCTCTCCCAGGAATCATGCATTCTTTGTCTTTTAGAGGAAGCTAAAAGCAGGTACTGAAAAACTCAAAAATAATGAGGTTTAGTGCATTAGTGTGTAACGACCAGCCCAATGACTCGACATAGGCTCTGAAGTCAGGTGAACTGGGACTATCTTGGGCCACCTGAGTGTAGCGGGTGAAAATGACAGTTCTAAGCAGGAGAGAGGGACATGCAGGGATTTTTTTCAAAGTTTCTGATCAAGTTTTACTTTCTCCTACCAGTCATTGCCATACTTATTTTTATCATTATATCTTATCACAAGACATCAGGCCCTCCAAAGCTAAAAATCATACATGAATATCACTTAATCAACTGCAGATGTATTTTACTGTCATAAAAGAATAGTTCTATCTGTGTATTTGCCAATAAAATTGACTAGTAAATTACCATCACCAGAATCAACCATGGCAGTTGAGTGATCCAACTCTAATTTGCTTATAATCATCAAACTGACATAACTTCACTGGGCTCTGCGATACAGTATCTGATTGATTTCATGAAAACATATGTTGGGTGTGCTACAATGGGAAAATAAAATCAAAATAAACCAACTTCCCAAGGAATGTCTTCGTAGGGGAACAAACTTTCTGTAAAATTCTCTGTGGTTGTATGATATTACAAAACATTTGAGCTCAACTTCACTAAAGTGTGTAGCTGAAACAACTTTAGGTTCCAGCATCAAGAAACAAATGCATGTGAAGTATTTTCAAAGAGTTTAAGTTGCTTGATATTATATATTAATAGGTATTCAAGATTAACCAAATTGTTAACTGAGAAACTTTAGTTGCTTGGCCTTATTTGAAGATCTGCCTGATCATATCACAAGAAAAATACTTGAGGAAACCATTTAAAGAGTTATATTCAACTTTACCTTATCATTTTCCATTTCTTTCTTAAACTACACCTAGAAATTCTTATGTTGAATTTTAAACATTAACAATGAAGTGGATTTTTTATTATCTTCATAATTGCCTTGATTCTTAGAGTCTTGGGATCTATTATTCACTTCCAGGACATATTATGTCACAAGAATATGAAGCAGGATACCAGAATGAAATTCTTGTGATGTTCTATGAAGAACAGGAATGAGCCCTTAGGTAATAAGTCTCAAAACTTGTGGTGAAATTCTTTCTTTTTTTTAATTGAATTCTTTATTGGCACAATTTATATACATCTCAAAATCACATATAACATTGGGAAATTTGTACCAGTATATGCCACAAGTTAATTCTCATTTTTACCCATATCCGTACCCACCCCCCCTCCTCCCCCCTTTGTGAAATTCTTTATTTCATCTTTCCATTCTTAGAATACAGATAGGACCAGAAGCCAAGTGTTGAAATGATATATTTTTTTAAAAAATGTGTATTATTCTTGTATTGTTGCCCTGGTTGAGAGGAAAAGAAGTATGAACATTTATAATTTTCTGTTCAAATAAGTCTGGCACAGTTTTGTAGTTAGGGAAGTTTGATAATCAGAGATGAAGTTTGCCCACCTATAGTTTCTATATAATAAGTTATTTATATAAGGTACATTCTTCTGGACCAGAGTATGCTCTTTACTTGTGTTGGCTGCTTCTCTGGGCTGGAACTAGAGTCCAGACTCTAGAGAACTAGAGCCTTTTAAAAAGATCTTCACACTTTTTAATTTCCTGCTGATCTTTGTGTTGCTGCTCTGATCATTTATAGAAGATACTTCCAGAACTATCACTCATACACCTTCTTCAAGTCATTGTGTTAAAAACATGTCCACTGAGCCAGGTGTGGTGGCTCACTCCTGTAATCCCAGCACTTGGGAGGCAGAGGCAGGAGGATTGCTGAGTTCGAGGCTTGCCTGGGCTACGTAGTGAGCTCAGGGCCAGCCTGAACTACAAAGTGAGACCCTGTCTCAAAAAACAAAACAAAACAAAACCCCAAAACATGTCCACTGGAACATACACTTAAAAGCAAAAGGAGAGGTGAAAAAGAATCATGCTTCACTCAGGTAGGTGTTCAGAACCTTCATTCCTGGAAGATTTTTGCTTTATTATAAACTAATACCCATTGGCAGCATATTAATTATTGTAGAAAAATATGAATTCTCCAGATAGAATAGCAACTACATAGAACAGTTAGCAAAGTGATATATTTTACTTAACTTGAAATTCACCAGGTTTCCTCCATTCATTTTTACATTGTATTAGTTAGCTGTTACTTTGTAATAAATTCCCTACAAATCCCACACCTTAAAACAATTGTTTAATATGTCACAGAATCTTTCTCAGGATTAGCAATTCAGAATTAGCTTGGAACATTGGTTGTCTCAGGGTCTCTCATGAAGTTCCAAGTGAACTGGAGGCTTGGACAGCAGTCATCTCAGGCTTTGCCCCAAATGGAAGGGGTGATTCCAAACCCACCTGTAGCTGTGAGTAGGTGATTTCAGTTCCTTGTCATATGAGTCTCTCCAGAGCGCAGAGCACAGCATGGTATATGTTTTCTCTCAGAGAGAGACGGGGCTGTTCTGCTCTGTGGTGGAACACCACCCTGTCTTCGAAGACATGCTCTCAGAGTTGCTCACTGTCACACAACATTAGAGTCATTGCAACTGAGGATTCAGTCCAGGGATCACCGGGTGTCATCTGAGCTGCCTGCCACACTGTTTCCTCTGATCTCAGCCATCTACATCTTCCCTCTTTATGAAATACAATCATATCCTCCCAAAGCATCTCAAGTCACTCATGATGGCATCAGCTTCAACTCTATGACACTCATTTAAAACAAATTTGCATATAGATAGGTCTCCTGTGAAATGAAGGAGCAAATTATCTGCCCTAAACTTGCCGTGTATCTTCCCTAATAGTTAGGAAGACATAGAATGACTATTATGAGAACAGGTAATGCATGTTAATTATTATAGAACAGGTAACATGCGGCAGTCTTTAGACCACTGGATTTCGCTCCTATGCATCACCACTCCTTCCTTGGAGACATTCTCCATTGTTCTCATTTCTCAACTACTGACTCATCTCCTGCCTACACAAGTCATCTTTTGTCTTTCTTTTCTCAATGATTTCTCTGCCTGCTTCTTCCCAAAGTCATTTGGAAAGTCTACTGGTTATTTACAATTCATATTGTGTCTCAGTCCTGACTAGGAGAATTTTTGTTGATGTAATTTTTTAAAAAAAGTTGTGGGTCTTCTGTAAATCTTAAGTTGGGGGTTTTCTGTAGATCTACTCTGCTAGACAGAAACCATAGCTATAAACTTCTTAGTGATGAGCCATTGCATGCTTTGGTTTCTGTTACAGAAGAAAACCTTTAAGCTTTTTAGAAATGTTATTAAAATCTATTGTTTATATCCTTGAAATGCTTAGAGGAATTTTCAAATAATCCAACTCCAAGACATCATCTTTGAACTTTATTAGGTCTAAAAACTGGTTTTATGTCATAACTTTAGTGTCATCTTTATTAATAAATTCCTAAGATTTCCTTGTTTTTGAGCATTACTCAGAAGACATTTCTTAATTTGGTCATCATTTGGCACGCATAAAGATTGAGAATTTTAAAAGCCAGGTAGTTCTGCTTATATTTTTCTTTGATGTCCTTCCTTTAGTTTATGTCTTGGTTTGTATGTTTTATTCTAACCAGCAAGAAGAAATCAGATCGTATCTTTAACACCTTTGGTTAGATGGCTCCATAGCTAATTAATTTGCCAACAGTTCAATGTTCAAATCTACAAATAGTTTTATCCAAGGCAATTCAAGTTTTCTGTAGCCTTCCTTCACATTCTTTCTACTTTCTGATCACTCTTTGGCTCTTAAGCTACTGCTTTCTAGTTACTCTCTTTTAATATCATTCAGTACCCAAATCTCCATTAATTATATATTTCTGTGTCACAAAGTATCCTAAAATGTATCTGCTTTAAAAACTACTGGAATTTATTTTTAATGCAATTTGTGAGGATCAGGAATCCAAAGATGGTCTAATTGGTTGGCTCTATTTTAGGGGCTCTTATGAAATTGAACTTAAGGTACTGGCTGGGCTGCTCTCACTTTAAATTTTTCCTGGGACCACAGAATCCAATTCTAAACTTCCTCAAATGGATGCTGCTTAAAGGTCTCTGTTTCTCATACCTGGACTACTCCATAAGCTTCTGTGTGATATGCCAGCTCCTGTATTTCAGAAAACATGATTGAGAGGAAGAGTGTTATATGGTTGCATCACCACAATCTGATTTTGGTCACAATGAGATATATGGTATAGGTATCATCTTCCACTTGGAAATGAAAAAAAGTTCTCCCAGAAGTTTAAATGTATTATTTGTTCCTATAGAAATATAATTCAAGTCTTAGATGTGAATTTTCTAGAGGGTCAATATTCACCCACATCTCCAAGCATTTCTACTGCTGTAGTACCATAACCTGTTCTCTTTGAGCTTAATACATTTAAGGAAGGTAATAGGTTTTCACGAAGACTGCTTCATTTGTATTCTGAAATTTTGATGTTATTTGGAAGCAAAATATAATGTAAAATTCATCACTACTACTAAATATAAAAAGCATTTCATCATTATGCTATCTTTAATCTTAATTATTAAATTAAAGCATCTTTACATATCTACAGAAAGATATGCTCTCATTTCTTCTCTTTAATATGTATCCTTTCACTGTTTTAAAATTTTCACTCACTAAAAAAAAATCCTCTAGATCAGTGATTCTCAACTGTGAAGTGTCTTCATCAAATACCAAAGGAAATTTATCACATTAACTATATAATTATCATCAGACTTTCTAGATATATATTGAAAATAAATTATGGGGGATTTAAGGATATTTGCATAATAGAACTACTTTCATTTACCAGCATTCTGACATAAATAGATCAGATAGATAAATTAAATGGATAGAGTTTGAGGTTTAATGAAAGTAAGATATACAATGAAAACCACGTATAGCTTGCCAACTATACTATTTATACCACAGTCTCTAATGCCTATTTATCACTAACATGTATCCGAAGCTATATTTTTGCATAGGAGGTAGAATCAACATCATTTCAGTCTATAAAAACTAATAGCAAAACTAATCTAAAAACTCCTTCATTTGCCAATAATGTGGAATGAATGCTACACCACCTATGGGTCTTGAAGAAGTCCAGCAAAGTCAGTTTTTGCTTTATGGTAAGAAAGAGATTATCAGTGTGTGTGTGTGTGTGTGTGTGTGTGTGTGTACATACATGATTGATTGCATCGGTCACATTTAGCCCAATGAGAGGCTTACACTAAGAACTAAGTGTAGAAGGCACCAACAGGACGAAGTGCCCACTGGTAGTAAATGAGCCATCTGTGAATGCAGACTGTAAATTCAACCATATCTACCCTGGAGTCTACACTGGCCAAACTGTACACCGAAGTCTACAGATCTGGTCGTTGCCTATTTTCTGTCATCTATGACACAAAAACCATAACATAGACTGGGTAAGTTACAAAGAAAAAGGGTTTAGGTCTGGTCCAAGGTTGAGAAGCCACACCTGGTTATGGCCCCGCTGGCTGAACCTCCAAACTGGACAGAGGACCACACACTAAGGGACAGAGACAGCAAGAGAAACACAGAACTCCACAGAGTTCTAGCCAAACAGTTCGTACATCATGCACACTAATGCACTCATCACGTGACTGGACGGATCCATTCATGAAAGCCAAGTCCTACCTAGTCTCACCTTGTAAAATCTCATAGTGAGAATTAAATGCCAGCATGACGTTCTGAGTCACCAAACCACACTCAGTCCTTAGAAAACACCACTGTATTCTTTATTTTGCTTCATTTTTTTCTCTGCTTTGGTTTTGTACAGTGAATAGTTCCCGTTGCATACACTCGTGGGATGTGCAATTGAAACGCTCTGGGGCACAGCTGCAATACTGATTGTAAATTATTAGTCTTTAAATTCACAGTGAAAATGTTTTCCTGTTTTCTGAATGCGTGACCAAGTCCATGGGAACGTGGTGGGCAAGAGGACGTCACCCTGGCTGGGCGCTGCGGCAGAGCAGTGGACTTTGGTACTGTGCTCCTTGAGAAATAATGCTTCTCTCAGATGACATATATTTTTGGCAGGAAAAAAAAATTTGTGGAAGGATACAGAAAGTTTCTATTGTAGCCAAAGCCGTATTATTTGTTGTTTTCCAGAGCCAGTAGGCCAATGGCATACCTTATCAGATATGTATGTATGCGTGTATACACACACAGGTACATAAAAGAGAAAATACAGGGAGTTGCACTGTTTAAAACACTATTCAGTTTGAAACTTTTAAAATTCTACATAAGGTTCTTTTTACAGACCTTAAAACAGATATTTCTACAGATCTCACTTTTTAGTTATATGTCATAGTTTTCTTTCAATTTTCTTAAGAAAATATGTTTTTTACAGGAAATATTTTCGTGCTCTGATTTGGTTGCTTTCTTTTGAGTAAAAATTTATTATTGATTGTTACATATTGTTTGATGGGAATATAAGTTGTTTATATGTTTAATGTATTTTTTTTCAAGAGAGCTTTATATGTAAATAAGTGTTAAAATGTTGAGCTAAAACAGGCTGCCTTGGCTTCCCTAGTGCAGTATTTCCCTGAGATGTTGGCAACCAATGTGTATTATGCATCACAAAATGGGTAACATTTGGAAATGGGTAAACATGTTTTGAACCCAGAACATATTTCCATTCTCTCTCTCTCTTTTTTCCAGAAATTGTTTTGACTGTTATTATTCTTCCACAGAAAACACAGGTTTTCTTTCCAAATTTGATTATCCATAACATATTAAATGTTCCCAACTGCTGTATATGACAATTCCACTTTGAGCTGAACATATCTAAGAATATTTTTGTTAATGTCAGACTCAGTGTTATCTGTATCTATACAACATCTTATACTTCAAGGCATGCAAAAGCACAATGAAATGCAAGTATTCACAGTAATAAATTTGTTTCATTGTTTCCAAAATGCATTATTGAAATGTTTCTTTCAGTATGTTAACACTTTTCTTTACTATAACCATAGGAGGTTTGAAGGTTATTTGTTCAAAGTCACCACTAGTAAGTAGTAAAATTGGCATGTGATCCATATTCTGTATACTTCAACTGTACTTAAATGAAATCCATGATGCTTTGTTCAACTTCTTATTGGTACTGATCATTTTAAAGAAGTAAGTTATATACAATGTTTCCATAAAATTGATATGATGAGAACATGTAGTTTTCAGATATGTTTAAGAAAAATTCAACCATAGCTTTGTAATATATACCTTGCTTTCATGAAATAATTTTCTAAGATTGTACTCCATTCATTTCCTACTAAAGCATTACTGATACTGAACAGAGCAGTAAGTTAATCCCACATAACTGTAACATGATTATTGACGAGGTGGGGAAAACACAACTTAGGAAAAGAGACTAGAAACATTTTACAAAAAACAGAATGGGACTCAGCACTGATAAATCAAAATGGCACATTTTGAAACATAGTTGATCTATACATTTTTCATTTAAGACTTGACACAAATTTCTTAAATCCAGAATTATTCTCTATGTAAATAACTTTAAAATTATGTCACAGATCTATTTGCATTAAGCCAGTATTTCTCTGATACCAAAAAGTGGGAGGGGAAACTTGTATGGAAGAATGTATTGCTGGGCTTAAACTTTAAAAATCTAAAAGTATTAGGAAACCAAATCTAACAAAGTATAAAATGAATTTTACATAAAGACTAACAGGCATTATTCTAGGTCTTCAGGAATGAGATAGCAAAGAGTAAAATCAGTGTAGTCTAATCAGTTATGACTAAAGTAGAAAAGTGTGACAATACATATAAATAAAAATCAGTACTTAAATTATTTGATATTTATTTGCAGTGAAAGTTCACCAAAATATAGAAATAAAGAACTTTTAGTCAAAAACTGACAAGAGACTAAACTTCTCATTAAGTACAAAGTGACAGAGTGATAACTTCCCAGTGCTGTAGGACATTATAAGTTGACTATAGACAGCGATAGCAAATTGCTTTGTGCATCTAAAAAAAATGAGAAAGATGTTCAAAAGTTTTCAAATAAAAAATAATGCTTGAATGTTGAATCCAATTTAAATATTATTTAATTATGCTTGTATCAAAATATTATATAGTATCACTAATAAATTCAAATTTTTCATGAATCAGAAAAAATTTTTAAAAAAGACTGAATTTAATATCACTTTATATATTGAATGAACATAGAGGAACTAAAGTAAAACTGTAATAATTTTTATATTAGCTACAAAGAAAGTGAAATATTTAGGAATAAACCTAATCAAACATAGAGAATCTCTAAACTGAAAATCACAAAGTATTAAAGGAGGCAAACAAAGACTGGAGTAAACACAGTATGTTTATCAATTGATCACTACTAAGACATTAATATTCTCCCAAATTAATTTATGTAAGTTAATACAACTTATGTCAAAATCCCAGAAAAGGTTTATTTTTATAGAAAAGACATGTTTACTGTAAAAATTAAATAAAATGCACTGGAGAGGCTTAATTAAAAATAAGAATAAAATAGAAATATAAAGTTTAGATGTTAAAACTGACTGTACATGTGAAATAACAAGACAGAGCAGTATAAGTGAGAGAAATACTGATCAATAGGACAAAACATTATTAGTCAGTTCCCCATGAGTATATACAACTGATTTGCAATTGAATTGAAAGAGCTGATCAATGAAGATTATCCTTCAACAAATGGTACTAGAGAAATTGTATGTCTTTAGAGAATTTAAAAAACCTATACAAGAAAGAGAAGGACTTTGATCTAATACACCCTATATAGAAATTAACTCAAAATGTATCACATAGACTTTAATATTAAATATAAAAATATAGGTTTTTAGAAGGCAGTGTAGAAGAAAATTTTGTAAGGTAAGATGATAGTTTTGTTTTACAGTCACTTTGAGTAAACAAATCTTAAACTTTAATTGGTACTTGTTTGTCTTACATATTGATCACATTCATTATAGGGAATTTGTACCTGCACATGATGTATCTTCATTCTTTTCTTTTTTCTCCATTTCCTTCCTATTTCTTAACTGTTTTTCATCACCTACTTACAAAAGCTTTGTACAATTTTGGATCCTTGTTTTAAAAAAATCCCTTTCTGTTCTTTCCCTTACTCTTCCCCCTGTCTTGTTCCCCTTCCCATTTGAACATGTTCTTCCTACTTCCCACTATCTAACCTTCATTTTGCTCTTTATTTACCATTTGGGTTTCTTACACAACTGCAACAATGAATCATTTGAACTTGTGTATCCTGTTAATTTTATTTCAAATTACGATCTTGAGGGGCATCCATTTACCTAAAATCTCTCAAATTTATCCTTCTTTATGGGATGGTAATACTCCATTATCTGTAAGTACCATAGTTTCTTTATTTATTCATCTGCTAATGAGCACATGGGCTGCTTTTGAGATTTGGGTATTGTAAACTGTGCTACTATAAACTTGGGTGTGCATGTATCACTGTGGCATGATATTTTTAAATCTTTTGGAAGATATCTAAAAGGGAGATAGCTGGGCCAAATTGAACCACTAACTTTAGTTTTTTTGAAGAACCTCCATACTGATTTCCATATTAGCTGTACCCATTTATACATACACTGACAGTAGAGGAGGAATTATATTTGACAACAACCTTGTCGGCATTTGTTATTGGTTGATTTCTTTTTTACTAGTACATTTTATTGGTAACATACACACACACACACACACACACACACACACACACACACACACATATATATATATATATATATATATCACAATTACACTCCACATTGGTAATTTGTAACAGTAGACACAACTTAACTTTCATTTTCCCCCTCCCTTACCCACCCTAACTCCCCCCCATATACACAAGCATGGTTTCCATTTTTTTACCATCAATTTTTTTCTATCATTGTTTACCACTAAACCCTTAAAATATTTACTATTTCACAAAATCAGTTGTGCATTCTAGAACACATTTATAACTTCAGTTTCTCAATTAGAGAAAATATATGATATTTACACATCTGTGACCTATTTATTTCACTTATGAGGATGTCTTGAAGGTATGTCTATTTGAGTATAAATGATTCAATGTCCTTATTCTTTATGTCCGAGTAATGCTCCATTTTATAGAAAAAACCACATCTTCTTTATCCAGTCTAGAGTTGATGGGCATTTGGATTGTTTCCAAGATTTAGCTATCACAAACTGAGCTGCAATAAACATAGGTGCATATATGTCACTGTGATAGGAATCTTGTAATTCTTTTGTGTTATCCCCAGCAGGGGAATAGCAAGGTCAAATGGAACCTCTAATCCTAGCTTTCTGAGGAATCTCCACACTAAACTCTGTAATGGTTGTACTCGTCTGTGTTCCCGCCAGCAGTGGAGAAGGGTTCCTTTTTCTCCACAACCTTGCCAGCATTTGTTGCTGGCTAATTTTGAGATAGCAGCCATTCCTTGTAGAGTGAGATGAAATCTCAGTACTGTTTTCATTTGCATCTCCCGCATGGCCACTGACGTTGAACACTTCTTCATATACTTCTTAGCTGCTTTTACTTCTTCCTCTAAAAAGTTTTTGTTCACTTCAGATACCGATTTTTGAACTGTCTTTAAATTTGGGGGAACTGATTTTTTAAAACTCTTTCTATATTCTAGAAAACTCTTTCTATATTTTAGCTCTGCTGATCATTTCTTTTGCTATGTAGAAGCTTTTTAATAGGATGAAATCCTATTTGTTGATTTTTTTCTGGTAGTTCTCATGCTATAGAAATTTCATTGATAAAGTCTTTCCCTAAGCCATTGTCTCCAAGAGTTTTACCTAACCTGTTTTGCAGCAGGTTTAGAGTCTCTGTTTTAATACTTAGGTCTCTCATCAACTTTGATTTTAGTTTAGTACACAGTGAAAGAGATAGATCTAGCTTCAGTCTTTGGCAGGTTGAAACCCAGTTTTTCCAGCACCATTTGTTAAAGAGGCTGTCTTTCCTCCATTGAGGATGTTTGGCTCCTTTGTCAAAGATGAGGTCATTGAGTGTATCTGGCATGGTTTCTGGATCCTCTAATCTATTCCACTGATCCTCAGGTCTGTTTCTTTGCGAGTACCATGCCATTTTTATCACAGTGGCTTTGTAGCAAAGTTTCAAGTTGGGGAAAATGATACCCCCTGCCATGTCTTTGTTTCCTAGAATTGGTTTTGCTATTCTAGGTCTCTTGTGGTTCCAGATGAATTGTTGGATGATTTCTCTAGATCTAAGAAATATGCTGATGGGATTTCAATCAGGATTGTATTAAATCTATATAGTAGTTGGGAGTAAAGCCATTGTGATGATGTTGGTTCCTCCTATATTGCTTGATTTCTTGATGATAGACATTCCTTCTTGAGTGAGATGGAATCTCAGTGTTGTTTTAATTTGCTTCTCTAGAATGACCAGTGATGTCGAACATTTTTTTCATAGATTTATGTTCCCTTTGTATGTCTTCAGCTGAGAAGCATCCTTTCCCTTCAAATGCTCATTTTTAAAATGAAGTCTTTAAATTTTGGAAACCTGACTTTTCTTGAGTTTTTATATATTGTAAATATTGGTCTTTTTGTGCGGAGAAGCTAGTAATTTTTTTTTCTTATTCTATGAGATTATCTCTTCACTCTTGGTGATTTCTTTTGGTTTTTAATTTCATGTGATCTCATGGTCCCGTAACCCCCCTGTTGTTTATTCTTTAAATATTTCCTGTGCAGTCAGGGTTGTATCTGTAAAGTCTTTGCCCACACCTTTATTTCAAGAGTTTTACCTAGTCACTCATCAAGAATGTTAACCATTTCTGCTTTAATATTTAGATCCTTGCTCCATTTCAATAAACCTACTTTAATAAGGGTACAAGAAGATAATCTAGGTACTCATTTGACCATTTTAGCTGAAAACATTTGCAAACAATATATCTAGATCTGTGTGGAGATTTCTCAGAAAACTAGGATTACGGGTCCCATTTGACCCTGCTATACCCCTGCTAGGAATATACCCAAAAGAACTTAAAAACTCACATTGGAAAGACAGATGTACACCCTTGTTCATAGCAGCAAACAATATATCTAACAAGGAACTTGCACCTGGACTAGAATGAATTTGCAAAACCCAATAACATAAAAATTTCCATCTGAAAATACACAACAGTTTGGTACTTGACATGACGGCAATCATCTCTCATTGAGCATCCAGGAGACAGACAGGAGGGTTCTCCATCTGAGGACAGCTGAGACTGCATAGTGAGAACTCGTCTGAGAAAAACAGACAAGATATTGACCATGGACTTGAGCAGACATTTCACTTAACAAGATAGATTTACAAAATAATGATAAGCTGGCTAATATATTTAGCCACTGAGGATGTTCAGACTGAAACCGAATGAGAGTTTAGGCGAAGCAATGATCATACCTCACAAAGTGAAATATCATAATAACAAAAAGTGCAATAATAATATCAAATATGATGGAGAATGATAAGAAACTGGATGATTCATACACAGCTGGTGGTAAAAAGTGGAGATTCAGGCCAGAGACTTAGCTCAGTGCTTCCAGCGCCTACCTCGCAAGTGCAAGGTCCTGAGTTTGATCCTGGTAACCACACAGAATGCTGGGTATGGTGACTCACGCCTGTAATCCCAGCACTTGGGAGGCAGAGGCAGGAGGATTGCTGAGTTCCAGGCTTGCCTGGGCTACATAGTGAGCTGAGGGCCAGCCTGAACTACAAAGTGAGACCCTGTCTCAAAAAAAAAAAAAATTGAGATTCTTTCCCAAGACTGAACATACAAGTACCAAATGATGTAGCGACTGAAGTCTTGAACGTTTACTCTAGAGAGACATGTGTATGTAATATTTATAGTAGCTGTATTTTTCACATACACTAGAAATTCAAATTCTCTTATCAGGCATTAATGACTGTATAATTGACTGTGGAAACTTTGTGTGCCTACTGATAAAATAAATATGTATAAAAATGTGAATCAGAAACATCTTTAAATTTCATACTTTTGAGAATATACTATAACCACAGTACCACATATAAACACCACCTTGTACTTATAGGAAAATGAAAAGAGACTAATCTAACTAAATATTTGCCATCACTCTAGAATTGATCAAGGGAAGATCAAGATGATATTGTTAAAAATAACATAATTATATAATTATCTTTTAGTATTTAGAAGAAAGTAAATATTTTTAAAAGTATTCATGCATAGAAGATGTATAACATGACTTTGGAGATGAATAAAAAATTAAAAACTATCTATCTACCAAAAATTTTAAATAGCATTATACAACATTTAAAATACAGAGTCCTTCCATACCTGTTGTTTCACTCATAATCTCAGCACTTAGGACCTGAGGTGAAGAATCATTATGACTTCAAGACCAGCCAGACTACATAGCAAGACCCTGTGTTAGAAAACCAAAATTAAATTAAATTGAATTAAAAATAAAATGAAAAAGGTAAGTTATGAAATACGCATTTATAAATCATTTAGTCAAAATGGCTAATGTATGTTTTTAGAATGTAGTAAAAAGTAATAAAGATGAAAAGTAACATAAAAAGAAAATAAGAAGAGAGTGTGAAGAGATAACTAGGAGGAAGAATAATAGAAGCAAAACTAGACCTCAACATCTGGCTCAATTAGGGTGAGTCCATGTGCAAGTCTCTTTGGAAAGAGGCAGAAACCCACTTGTGGCATAAGACGGGTGGTTTACAGCTTTTGCTGGAAATACTTCTTTTGGCTACAGTGGTTCACCTAGACAGACCCACATGGGATTGCATAATTTATCGTTCTTTCTCTGAATGAAGAGATGTGGAGTGGAACTGTCCAGCAGGTGCGACTAGACAGACAAAAGATCAGTTTAACTTAGAATGGAAAACTGGAGACAGACCAGACAATAAGAAGTATTGTGGCCTTGGAAAGAATTTTCAAAAAATTCCTCACCTCCTTTTGGTGTTCCCAGAAAAGGCTTATTTCCAAGTGACATCTTTCCCCACAATATATATTTATTTATTTATTTATTTATTTATTTATTTATTTATTTATTTATTTATTTATTTATTTATTTATTTATTTATTTATTTAGCTTTTGAGACAGGGTCTCGCTTTGTAGTTCAGACTGGCCCTGAGCTCACTATGGTGCCCAGGCAAGCCGCCGCGAACTCAGCAATCCTCCTTTCTCTGCCTCCCGAGTGCTGGGATGACAGGCATGAGCCACCACATCCGGCATTGTGGTATGCGGTGTTGATTGTTGGTGGGCGTGTCTCCACACCCAGCATTATATGTGGTTACCGGGGATCGAACTCAGGACCTTGCGCTTGCGAGGCAGGCGCCGGAACCACTGAGCTAACCCTCTGGCCCTCCCCATAATATTTATGTGAGAAACACGCGTGACCTCCACATCCACCCAAAGCAAAGTGAGACGTAACCGTCCAAGTTCATGAGTCATGTCTCACAACAGATGACTTGGAGTATTTGTCCCCATTTACAAGTCTGCAGAAAATGTCCATTAATTTAAGTGACCAATCTTTAGGCATCCTGCTTCCTTCTCTGGCCCCCAGACTTTGACCCATTCGTGAAAACCATACCACACAGAAGGAATTTTCCTTAGGGTCTCGCCCAAGAATCAGCTGGTCTCAGGGAAAAACACTTCTTGATTAACTGTTGCATCATGCTATCTGCCCTACATGCTCCTAAAGTCGTCTAACAATCATGTTTCTTTCTCCCTATGATAGAAAAGCCCTTTTTCTGCCAGACCTTTAAGATGTCTGCATTATATTCACCCTATGGTAGTAGTTTTCCTCCTTCTACAGGAATCCTCTTTTTTTTTTTTTTTTTTTTTTTTTTTTTTGAGAAAGGGTCTCTCTTTGTAGCTCAGGCTGGCCCTCAGCTCACTATGTAGCCCAGGCAAGCCTCGAACTCAGCAATCCTCCTGCCTCTGCCTCCCGAATGCTGGGATTACAGGCATGAGCCACCATGCCCGGCCTAAAGCAATCCTCTTTTTCAAAACAGCTTTTCCTTCCTAAATTCAGATTGATGTTTGTTTCATAGAGTGAAATTTAGCAATGATGGTTAAAAACTTGGTTTGTAATTTTTACTAAATGATGCCTTTCTTTGATTGCTTTTACAAAAATACTCATCTAAGTAAACCAGACTATATGTGTCAAGAATATTTTCTACAGTCTTAGTTGAGCTAGTAAAAACAAATGCAAAATGAAACATTCAAAATTTAGAAGCAATTTAAGTTCTTATTTATCAGCAGACACTCTTTAAGTCATGTTCTTCATAATAGAATATTATATTTATAAAAAAGTTGTTATTTCTAATGTTGTTGGTGTAAGAACCTGAGCATGAGACAGTGCAGGACATTATAGCCTTTTGTTCAAACTGTGTGTGCATGGATACAGACATAGAGACAGATCTAGACAAACCCTTGCAGGGATCCATAAAAATCTTCCTTCACTCTCTATATAGATCCACATATGCAAGCATATTTCCATATGAGGACATAACATACATTGCATATGCACATGCATGTGTGTGTGTGTGCATGTGTGGGTGAGTGTAGAGAAAAAGAAAGGGGGTTGAGGGAGACACACACAAATAAATACAAAGAGAAAGAATATTTTTAATTTCCTAGAGAATCTAGGAGTTTTTTCCTGGAACTATATATTCCAAGAGTAGTTAGAATTTGGAGTATAGTGGAGGAAGAATCTCAGCATTTTTCTGTATGTACTTCTCAATCTCCCATTTGGATTTTTACAATACACATATATAGGCACACCTATATATGTTTACCTTTTATTTTTTAAAAAAATTACCATATAGCAAGTTGCATTTTATCTATGTACATTTTAATGATTTTTTTTTTTTTTTTTTTTTTTTTTTTTTTTTTTTTTTTTTTTTTTTTTTTTTTTTTTTTTTTTTTTTTTTTTTTTTTTTTTTTTTTTTTTTTTTTTTTTTTTTTTTTTTTTTTTTTTTTTTGCTTTTTTGAGACAGGGTCTCACTTTGTAGTTCAGGCTGGCCCTGAGCTCACTATGGTGCCCAGGCAAGCCGCTGCGAACTCATCAACCCTCCTGTCTCTGCCTCCCAAGTGCTGGGATTACAGGCGTGAGCCACCACGCCCGGCATTGTGGTACACGGTGTTGGTTGTTGGTGGGCGTGTCTCCACGCCCAGCATTATGTGTGGTTACCAAGGATGGAACTCAGGACCTTGGGCTTGCGAGGCAGGCGCCGGAACCACTGAGCTAACCCTCCGGCCCCATTTTAATGAATTTTAACACATTCAGATTTATATGACCACCACGATTATCCGATTACAGATTTTTATCTTTTCAAAGCCTCCTTCTGGATAGCCTTTCATGTCCTCCTTGTCTCCATCCCTAGCCCATCAGCTCCACTGCAGTTATTCCGATATAACCTTCTGACATTCTCTTTTATTTTCTAAGTACAATATTTTTAAGGTTTAACATGTTACTGATACAGTTTGTTCTTTTTTTATTGATAAATTGTTTCCCATCATTTCAACTGAAACATAGTTTATTTATGTATAAAGGACATTTGAGTTAGTGCTTGTTTAAGGGACGTATAAGTAGACTTTCTGGAAACATTTGTGCACAAGTTTCCTGTGATCGTCACATTTCATTTTTCTAGCTGAGAGGGAAAGCACGGCATCAGGTAAAGAATATGTTTAAGTTTATAAGAAACAGTCTAGTTATTTTAGAATGCTTTACACCACACATATTTATAATGAAATCAGACAAAAATAATGTGGACTATGTGATCATTAATAATTTCTTGAGGTATTTAGTTCTCAAGGATGTATATGTCCTACGAGACTCTGAAGACTTTTGATATACTTCATTCTAGCTATTCAAGGACTGCCTCAAGTGGGAGATTAACTAAAATATATATATGCTATGTCTTCAGACATTGGCAGTCTACAATTTATTGCTGAAAACTTGCTGAGATATTTGTAATCCTACTGGTGGACAGGATAGCCTGATTTGGAACATCTCTTTTTCAAGTTATACTAATCATAACTTCCACAGAACAACTTAGAAGACAAAAGTGTGACTGGTAAGGCACCTGAAAAGCTTGACCTTAAAGCTCATTGGTAACTGAGGAGGGATTACAACAAGAGCCGGGCTGGAGAGGAGACATGGCTTTGGTCCAGTTACAGCAGGGAACTAAAAGACGATCTGTAGCTCCTTGTCCCCAAACTACTTTCAGGTTTTTGTTTTTGTTCTCCCCAGATTAGCCTCCCTCGTTGTATTTCATTTACTTATTTAAGATGGAGATGCTTCTTTTTTAGCCCAACATGTCCTTATTTAGTCTCCTTCTCATGGGGCATCACTGACTCATTTATTCAAATGATTTCCTCAACTCTTACTATAGTTCAGACAGGGGACAAAACAGATAGCACTCCCCTCCCACTCTCTTTATTTAAATCCAATGTAGAGAGAGGTAGAGCCCATATTTTTAGTTAAGGATGCTAGGCAGAAAATCAAGATGAGAAATAGGATAGCGAACCATCAGTTTCCCTCGTCAGCTGGATGGTCAGGAGATGGTCTAAAAAATATCGAGAGTACCAAGCTTAGACTGAACTCTAGATCTAAGTAGCCCTAGGAAGATTGAAAGGGAAAACAGACCATAATTCAGGTCTAAGCCCACCAGGAGGAGAAAGGCCAGTGTGGCTAACACAGAGGGACAAGGGGCCAATGGGGTGGGAGAGCAGGGCCTGGTAGCACTTGGCAAGACAAGGTCTAAAGTCCGCGTTGCCCCTGAATGTGTTGAAAATTTTAAAAGACATTTTCTCTAGTGGATGAGCCGATTGGATTTATGTCACTAAAAGATAACTGGGTATCACACAAAGAAAAGAAAGCCAAATACCAGAATGGAAAAGCCCTGATGCTCCCTAGGAGGCTGAGGGAAGCTGCTCATAATATGAATCAGGTGATGGTTAAGTATAGAAAGATACAGGAGGGAGTTGGACTGCAGAGAAAGAGTTAGGAACGGGGGGCTGTATCCTTTACACAGGATCAGAGTCTGCTTGGAGAATGATTGGCTGGCAGTCTCTGCACTGAACGGAAGGCTGGTGCTCTTACAGAATGGGGCCTAGCGACCGTTTATCCATACCACGGAACACTAGGACTAAGATACCCAACTTATCATGTGTGGCTGCTCAAAGTGCAGTGAACAGAGTCCAGTTAACTACTGGTGTTCATATAAAAAGAAAGGACAAACACATGCGGTGATTTGTCAGTATTCATTGAATTATAAAATGGCAGAGCCTCACAACATTTCTAAAGTCATCAAAATTTACCCTCTTTTCATGGATAAACATCTGTAGTTTCTCTCTTCTGCAGTTCTTTTCATACAAATCCTGTTTTTAAGTCAGTCTATCTTCTCTTACTACAAGTCCTTGTTTTCTGCTTCAAACTTGAAATGTAAGTACAAGGTTATGACATCCTTCTGTAAAAAGATGAAGATATGGCTCCTGGTCAGAAGGATGCTGAAGATTGCTAGGCTCCATAGGTATATTATAGTGAGAAGCAGACAGGTGGGACTATAAGCCTATGTGTGGACATCAGGACATACATGCTGTCGTTTGGCTCTGCGATGTCCCTGGAGGGCCACATCTTGCAGGCTTGGCCCCAGGCTGGTATTACTGGGAGGCGGTGTGCCTGTTCAAACGTGGGGGTTTGCTCATCCCTCTGAAAGAGATTACCGCGCCCCTCCCCTCTCCTTGCTTTCTCTTGTTCCCTGGTTTGTGAGGTGAGTGGGTTTTCTGTGGACATACACTGGCCATGAGGTAGTTCCTCTCCACAAACCCCAAACGATGCAGCCAGGAAATCTGGGGCTGGAACCCCCAAACCATGAGCCAAAATAAAAGCATTTCTTTGTATATGTTAATTATCTTAGGTATTTTGCTATGGTGACCCTAAATTTGACCAGTGAAAACTTAATGGACCACTGTGAAAAGTTTTGTCTCTGCTCCATGTGTTAGATGCTCTTAAGCCCACATACTTGGGGCTAGCATTGCTCAAATGCAGATTTTCAGGGGTCCTGTGAGCTCTTTTGGTCACTGTCCTGAGTTGAATATTCTGAGATTTTAAGGAGTGTGTATCAGATTAAAGATGGTAAAAGAGGATTTGTAGTAAAAATAATTATATACGGAATGTTTTCAAGCTATACTTTGTGTAAATTGGGACAAATGAAGTTCTTCTATCTTAATTACTATCAAGAGAAAATATAATATGTAAAACATTATGTAATGTGCCTAGTGTATAGTTTATCATCAGTGAATGTTGTTTATCATGTTTACAGTCAGACCTTGGGACATGTGAGGGAAAAGTCCAACCTAGAAAAGTACGTTTGGCAGGAGGTATTCAGGATTCAGGTTAGGCTAAAATAGAAGGGTATTGGTGTTACAACTGACAAGACCAAGAAGCATAATGAATCTCATAGGAAAGATATAAAGAATCTTTAATGGAAGGATTTTCTCTGTTTAGCACAGAGAATGACTGTGAAGCCCAACTGGTGTTCCCGTAAAAAGCGGAGTGCTACGGATCCAGGTCC
The DNA here is from genome assembly GCA_004025085.1 of Thryonomys swinderianus. Taxonomy (NCBI): domain Eukaryota; kingdom Metazoa; phylum Chordata; class Mammalia; order Rodentia; family Thryonomyidae; genus Thryonomys; species Thryonomys swinderianus. Next base: position 11,806 of record PVIC010000855.1, on the reverse strand, counting down.
TCCATCTGAAAAGCATGATTTTATTTTATTTTTTTCCTTAAATCTCTCAGTTTTCTTTCTTGGCAAATAATGAAGCTTGAGGGCTCTGGCTATTTAAGGTTGCATAGGAACTGGACCTGACCCAGATAATGGGAAGTAGACTGAATAAGCAAGGTTGGGTGGTAACTAATGAGTTCCAGATGTGCTTGTGTTGACTCTATTTTAAATCTTTAATATTGATGTTTGTTTGATGACATTTTTGGTGGAAAAGTAGTGGAGAATGAACTTACATCGAGATCTAGTTGTTCTACATCTTCCCCTCAAGTCTGAAGGAAAATGGGGTTTTAGTTTAAGGTTTTGCACAGTCATGCAGACTTCCTTGATGTGAGGTAAAGTTCATCACTTTTATTATGAGCTTTGAAAGGAGAGAGCCCCATAGTAGTTGTTCTTTGTATCTCCTTCCACTGCTGCACTGACCTTCCAGGACAGAACAATCTGTTTCCATTTTCAGGTTAAATTTGGGAATATGAGTTGTTATATTGTCCCTTTAGTCATTGGAAGCCTTGTTCCAACAGGATTCTTCAAGGGAGTGATCACAATTGTCGTGTTATCTTTCTCAAATTAACTTTAGTATGGCCAAAATAATTGCAGTTCCTTTCATCTTCACTAACTTTTCAGCTTAACAAAAAATGCCAGGTGATCTTCGTAGTACAAGTCTGTGATCTCCAGGGCTTCAGGCTCATATGCAGAGCCTCTCCATAGTCACACACTCAAGGTAAGCAACTTTATTTGGGTTTCGTCAATCTGCAGGCATTAATTTTATTTAGCATTTCCTCAGCAATAGCTTTGCATGCACCAATGGGACCTTCAGTCCCTTTGGATGATCAAGCATTAAACCAGAGACACAGAAATTGTCATCACTGCAACAGTCAAGGAAGATTTTTAACTCCTAAGTACCCAGCATATTTTGATGAGGAGAAATAACCAGATGTACAATTTAAAATTGTGTTTTCTAACATGTGAGCAAAGATAGCTCCCTTTCAGAAACACACCAGAACTTTCAAACTTAGTAAACAAAATGTGATGTGAATATACTGTCTTTTGTTTTGTAGGGGAGTCTGTGGTCAAACTAATTAGATAAATGTGAACTTACTTGACATTTTTCTTATATTTGGGCCCAAGTAAACGCCAGTACTTATCCCTGTTGGCAATTCCGTCAGGTGCCTCTACATAGGTTAGACATACAGCTATAAAGAAGATGATAAGATTTTTACGAGTCAGAAAATATGCTTGATGTTATTAAATCTGTATCTCTCATAGAAAAAAATCCAGTCCTAGAGAACACAAGTGGTCAGTTTTGGGGAATAGGCAGGAGGAGAAGTGGACACTGGAGCCGGAGGTCAGCGTCAGGCCTCTGTCTCTGTTACATAATCTCTGTGATGCTGGGCCACTTAGTAGGCTGTGTGGATCTTTGATGTCCTCATTAGTAAGACATTTTACATATATAATGTGTGAGGTTTTAATTAGCATATTACATGTATTATATGCAACTATAACTCACTGACTTGTCTGTGGGTTAAATAAGATTTGTAGAATTACTCAAGAACTACAGAAAACTGTAAAAATGCTTATAGTTAAAGAAAGGCAAGGATAATATTTATTGTGTATATATAACATACCCAGCACTTTTTCTGAGAGCTTTACGAATTCATACCTGTACCCTACTTTGTGAATATTCTATCATCTTATTGTCCTTGAAAATGAGAAAACTGGCATAGGACGACACGTTGTGACATGAGATTACAGTTTGCCAACGGCAAGCAGAATGCAGCCTCATTCCTGGTTTTGTCTCCTTCTCTTCCTCCTTTATGTTACCCTTAAATCAATGATTCTCCAAATGGAAACATGTCCTTGAGTGTTATTGTCTATTTCATTGCAATCTCTCTCTCTCTTTCTGTATATGTATGTATATGTATATATATACACATATATAAAAATATATATGTGTATATATATTTATATATAAATAAATAAATAAATATATATATAATATATTGTATAGGGGATCGAGCTCAGAAACCATGGAGCTAAATCTCCAGCCTTCAAAGATATTTTAATAAAGCTGATAAAATGAGACATTTACTATTTAATTTTTCTTTAGCACTGAAAAAAATAGAAAAATTTTCTTTTTTTATGAGACCACTGTAGAAGATGTGACCAGACTTATACAGTAGGCAGATAGTACTGGAACCTCCTCAGGTGTGAAGATACATTTCCAGTGTCCACCGTCGGGAGCCGACATGATGTGCTCCACCTGCTGGAAATTCAAACCAACATGTTCACTGACTAAGCACGAAGTACTTTAATAATAATCACCGATTTTATTCTCTGCTATTTCTTTTTCTATAAGAAATGCCAATTCAGGCTCTTGGACAAAATTTCCAAAATTTCTGTGTAAATTCTACGTGCATTTTGTGATGTTTGTTAGCACATGTTTATTTCATATAATGATTCCATTATTTGCATGAAATTGACACATGGACAAAACATTTTATTTTTGGTCACCTTTCTCCTCTCCTCTCTTCTTTCCATCCCTTGATTACCTTTCCATGTGAGAAAGACTTCTCTCCCTACTTCCTGTTGTCTATTTTTATTTTGCTCTCAAGTTATATTTTGGGTTTTCATATAAAACAAGCCACCCAATATTTAAGCTTCTATGTCTGGATTATACCTGGCTTTATAATTTTGCTTTATTGTAAATCTTAGCAAATATTGAAATGCAAAAGCCTCAACTTCCAGTTAGCAATAAGGCATAAGTAATTTGTAGCCTCTCCTCTTTCAGCTGAAATCAGCTTTTTGAATGACAATGCATTTGAAAGGCAGGTAAGAGACACTGGAAATAGTGGAAAGGGACAATAAATTTTTTAAAAGAAAAGACTAGAATCCTATCCTGCAAAAAGTCAGTAACATATATGGCTTCTTGCCCAAATTTTCACTCCAAAACTCACTTATTAAGGTGATGTGTTAAAACCGCACAACAATAGCAAGGCTAGTTTAGAGTTATATTTAGCTCAAGAAGCAATTAAAGACAGAAAGAAAACCAACACTTAGACTGTACATGATGAACAAATCGCAAGATGTTCAACACATTTGTTTAGCAGACAGTAGAAATAATCCACCTGCAAATTGTGAAATGTTCTCCAAACTTGGATTGAAATTTTGTAAAGCTAAAGCAGTCAGTTAATTTGGTCAATTCAGTAGGGAAAAAAAACCAGTTACTTGGCAATATGTCAAAATGTATTTTGAAGGGGAAAAGAACACATATTCTCAAACTGATGATTTGGCTGGAATTTACACTTTTTAATTGGTGCTTCTGTTCGGAGACAGATTTTTTTTTTTTTTTACTTTAGCATTCTTTACCTTCTCAAATGTTTATAAGCCTCATTTTATGCTCATCTTCTATATCACTAAGATTTTACTTACCCAAAACTAACACTATTTTTGCCAGTATGTTCATCCATTTCTCTACTTTATGTATAAATGTACAATGAACTTTTAAAATTGAAACCAAATTAACTATGAATTTCCCCATGAGTGTCTGATATTTACTGAAGTACAAAATGATAAAAGATTTAGGATCAACATAGAAAATTCTGAGTCAAATTTTTTTTTTACTCTTAATTTTGGTTTTGAACATCTTCAGTGTTTATGGGAAATACTGGAGAGAATGGAATTTATGGAAATCCTCTTTTGTCAAACATTTATAAGTGCACAACTATGAAGAAAACTACAAAAAAAAGCTTTAGTGAAATTTGTAACATAAATTTTTTATTATAAGGTAAATGCAAATGTAGTGTAAGGTGGATGAAAATCTTCCTTCTGCCCCTTAAATGTGTCTTGTCATCTGATAACCCAAAATATTGCATAAGTTTGGGTTTAAATAAATTAGTGGCATTTGCCAAAGCAGACAGTGAAGTAGTGTCAAGTAAGAATAAATGTCATATTGTCTTCACTATTATCTTTATTTCATTCATGGATATCAAACCCAAGGCCTAGAAAATTCCAGGCAAGTACTGTACTACCTAGGTATAACCTCAACCTTTTCTTCAATATTATTTAAAATCTTATAATGTACCAACTCACACAGAGCATAAAAAATCAAAACCAATTCTTTTCTGAATAATATTTCTCTGTCTTTCTCCATTGTCTTTTTCCTCACACTCCAGTGCAAATACCAAGAAAGTGAAAGTATTGACTGCCTTCAAGGATATACCGTTTTTCTGAATTCATACATGGGATCTTACAATTTTGTTCATAAGAGATACTTTGGCACTGAAGCTACTGTAAAGGTTTTGAAAGCACTGATAGTTAGACTTGGTTCTAATTTTACCTATTCTGTTACATTTTGAACTACAAAAATAGGAAGGCACATAGCATTATTTTGAAGGAAGAAGAGAGGGAAAATATTCTCTCAATTAGTTGGTATCAAAAGTTGGAGAGAGTATTCTTGCCATCCTACCACAGTGAGGGGTTCAGCAGTGTTAACATGATGCCGTCCTAACGTTCAGTAAAAAGACAAAGCCACTCGACTGTCTCGTAACCTCCTTTTTTCATACTCCATTTTCTCCTGACTGCCAGTCAGTGGCTGCTGTAATACCGTCGCTCCCCCAGAGAGTCCGGCAGCGGATGTGTGCTGCTTCCAAGCTGAGGAACGTGGTAGCTCAGCTTCCCGGGCACTGTGATCATCATGAGACGAACAGTGAGGCTCGATGAGGCCAGGAGACACCAGCAACAGGCCAGCCAAGCTCGCAACAAGTCCAAAGGGCGCAGCTGGGTTGAGAAGAGAACTGGGATGACTTGCAAACTCAGAGAAGTCGCTACAGTGCCTATAAATGGTGACACACTCTGCATTTGTTTATTCACATCTGTGTGAAAAATATATAGTTGGTTTCTCATGCTGTGTTTGAATATAAAAGATATGGATACAACCATTTGAGTGTTTATTTTTTAGAAGCCTTTATAAAGTTATATAATATAGAAATTACATATTATCCCAAATTTTAAGTCTCTATGATGTGGCAATAGATTCCGAGAGGGAGGGAGAGAGAGAGAGAGAGAGAGAGAGAGAGAGAGAGAGAGAGAGAGAGAGAGAGAGAGAGAGAGAGAGAGAGAGAGAGAGAGAGAGAG